>JAOYSI010051516.1:12305-25721 GCA_025775065.1 Hiodon alosoides | reverse complement strand
AGACTGATCTCCTAAACATTCCAGTTAAATCAGGATTATCAGCCGAGACTGATCTCCTAAACATTCCAGTTAAATCAAGATTATCAGCCGAGACTGATCTCCTAAACATTTCAGTTAAATTAGGATTATTCCAGTAGAGATGATAACCTCTTAAGGCCTCTTACCCAGAACTGCTCGGGCCTGGCGTTTCATCTCACCTCTCTCTGTGGCTGGGGAGCTGAACGTTGTAATGACGACTGATTTCTGCTGAGGGAATAAAATCTGCCCATTGACAGGAAGGCATCCCACACACTTCCACACACACCCGTTTTGTTCCTCACATTGGCGGTGTGATGGTGAAAAGTCCCATCCGTACACTGTATAATGAAACTCAGCCCAGAATATGTCACATATCCAGAGCTCCCTGAGACATCTGGCTCAGCACCAGCACAAACTCGCCCTGGGAGACCCCCACAAAGCCGTGGGTACCAACCACGATTTACAGAGAACAGTCTGTCAGGGAGCGGTGACCATCACGGAGACTCAGGTCGGAGGTGAGAGTAAGGGGTCAGAAACTGTAACCTTTGTTTGTTAGATCTGCCCTTGAAACCTCTCCTTGGTGAGAGTGAAGGGATGAGACTAATCGAGGTATTTGATTATCGTTATGTGCCCTCGCCCAGGGCAGGTTACGCGGCTGAGAGTTTCACACTTTTCCCATTCATACAGCTGCAGGTCTAGTGAAACCACTCAGATCCAGTGCATTGGACCGGGCCTCCAATCATCTGGTAACAGGACCCTAGCTGCTCGTGGTGGAGACAGGAAATACAGTGGTATGTTTCTGCTCACTCAGAGGAAACCTGTTTCCAGATCTGATAATGAAACTCAGGCCCACATTAGCAGAGGGAAGTGCTGGCAGCGTCCCATGAAAACCGCGTGTCGGAGGGGTGGAGGTCCTACGGAAGTCTCCTCGGCAGCAGCCGAGGATGTCGGCGCACCTGCTTTTACACTTCAGTTATGATAGGTTGTTTTATTCACCAGGAAACTTGCTCCGAACCCCAAGCCCCTCCCTACCATTGTTACACTTCTTGCGCGTTCTGGGACAGAAATCATCCACTATCGGGTCCTGAATATGCTCCGTCGCCCAGGTGACGGGCCTTACTGCAACCAATCCTGGTACTGCTCCGGGGGGCTTTGGGGGTCAGTCCTGTTACCTCGTCAGTCCCGTAACCTCGTCAGTCCCGTAACCTCATCAGTCCTGTAACCTGCATCTAAGCCATGCTGTTTGTAGCGTGTGTGAGTCCAGAAAGCACCATTCTGACTCTGCCTTAGGTGAATCTCTGGTTTTATGCTGTGTGCCTGTGTTTGTTGTGTGGTTGTATGGTTGTATGGTTGTGTGCTGTATGGTTGTATGGTTGTATGGTTGTGTGCTGTATGGTTGTATGGTTGTGTGGTTGTGTGGTTGTGTGGCTGTGTGCTGTATGGTTGTGTGGTTGTGTGGTTGTGTGGCTGTGTGCTGTATGGTTGTATGGTTGTATGGTTGTGTGGTTGTGTGGTTGTGTGCTGTATGGTTGTATGGTTGTGTGGTTGTATGGTTGTGTGGTTGTGAGTTGAGGGGTTGTGTGCTGTATGGTTGCATGGTTGTGTGGTTGTGAGTTGGGGGGTTGTGTGGTTGTATGGTTGTGTGGTTGTGAGTTGGGGGGTTGTGTGCTGTATGGTTGTATACTTGTGTGCTGCATGGTTGTGTGGTTGTATGCTTGTGTGCTGTGTGGTTGTATGGTTGTTAGTTGGGGGGTTGTGTGGCAGTGAGCTGTGGGTTTGTATTCAGTGTTACACTGTGGGTTTGTATGCAGTGTTACAGTGTGGGTTTGTATGCAGTGTTACAGTGTGGGTTTGTTTGCAGTGTTACAGTGTGGGTTTGTATGCAGTGTTACAGTGTGGGTTTGTGTGCAGTGTTGCAGTGTGGGTTTGTGTGCAGTGTTACAGTGTGGGTTTGTATGCAGTGTTACAGTGTGGGTTTGTGTGCAGTGTTACAGTGTGGGTTTGTGTGCAGTGTTACAGTGTGGGTTTGTGTGCAGTGTTGCAGTGTGGGTTTGTGTGCAGTGTTACAGTGTGGGTTTGTGTGCAGTGTTACAGTGTGGGTTTGTATGCAGTGTTACAGTGTGGGTTTGTGTGCAGTGTTGCAGTGTGGGTTTGTGTGCAGTGTTACAGTGTGGGTTTGTATGCAGTGTTACAGTGTGGGTTTGTGTGCAGTGTTACAGTGTGGGTTTGTGTGCAGTGTTACAGTGTGGGTTTGTGTGCAGTGTTGCAGTGTGGGTTTGTGTGCAGTGTTACAGTGTGGGTTTGTGTGCAGTGTTACAGTGTGGGTTTGTATGCAGTGTTACAGTGTGGGTTTTTAGCAGACAGCTGCAACTCTTAACTGCATGTTTAGAATTATCAAATTGTGAGACTCTTTTTGAGGAAGGTGTTTTTGTTTGTTTGTGCATAGGGTATAGGAGTGAGGAGGGTATAGGAGTTTATGTATGGATTTGTATGTTTATACATGTTTGTGTGTGCGTTGGTGAGTGTGTGTGTGTGTGTGTGTGTGTCTTTATAAGTGTGCGTTGGTGTGTGTGTGTGTGTATAAGTGTGTGTGTGTGTGCGTGTGTGTATGTCTGTATAAGTGTGTGTGTGTGTGTGTGTGTATGTCTGTATAAGTGTGTGTGTGTGTGTGCGTGTGTGTATGTCTGTATAAGTGTGTGTGTGTGCGTGTGTGCGTGTGTGTATGTCTGTATAAGTGTGTGTGTGCGTGTGTGTATGTCTGTATAAGTGTGTGTGTGTGCGTGTGTGCGTGTGTGTGCGTAGCATGACGAGCTGATTACAACACTGGAGATGTAACAGACATGTGTTCAATGCGTTGTCATTTCCTGTGGTGATTTATGGCACCTGTGGGGGAGCAGTGTTGTATATCAGCATCATGGGGAAATGTGCTTCAGCTGGGAAATAAAAGAGTTAGGTTTCACTTTTCGCCTTTGACCAAGATAGGAACAAGGCCCACTGTCACTGCACTTGAAAGCTGAGGTTCTAGTTTCAGCCCACTGCTGGGTTGAGCCAGCTTTGTGTGTGTGACTCTAACCTTACATACTGAGTAACCCTAACCCAACACACTTAACCGCCTCAGCTCGGGTTCCAGCATGACTTTCAGGAAGGTTTTATTTGATTTGTGGGCTCCATCACTGGAATGGACAGCACATGCTGTCAGGGACCTGTGTCTGTGTCTGTGCCTGTGCCTGTGCCTGTGTCTGTGTCTGTGTCTGTGTCTGTGTCTGTGTCTGTGTCTGAGCCTGTGTCTGTGTCTGTGTCTGTGTCTGTGTCTGTGTCTGTGCATGTGCATGTGCATGTGTCTGTGTCTGTGTCTGTGTCTGTGTCTGTGTCTGTGTCTCTGCCTGTGCCTGTGTCTCTGCCTGTGCATGTGCCTGTGTCTGTGTCTGTGTCTGTGTCTCTGCCTGTGCCTGTGTCTGTGTCTGTGTCTGTGTCTGAGCTTGTGTCTGTGTCTGTGTCTGTGCATGTGCCTGTGTCTGTGCCTGTGTCTGTGCCTGTGCCTGTGCCTGAGCCTGTGTCTCTGCCTGTGTCTGTGTCTCTGCCTGTGCCTGTGTCTGTGCCTGTGCCTGTGTCTGAGCCTGTGTTGTGCCCGTGCATGTGCATGTGCCTGTGTCTGTGTCTGTGTCTGTGCCTGTGACTGTGTCTGAACCTGTGTCTGTGTCTCTGCCTGTGCCTGTGCCTGTTCCCATGTTACAGACAAGGGCCACGAGCCTGTGTCTGGGTGTGTCCCGCCCGCTCGCCCGGCTGTGACCCAGAACGAGGGCTAGGGCCATTGTCTTTGATCAGATTCTGATGGGGGAAGCTGTCTGCAGCTGATCATGAGAATTTCCTTTATAAACCATTTATTATAAAAATTCAGCTGGTGGAAATGCATGGCCCTTCTCATTTGGGAAGAGAACAGAAAAGACAGAAACTCAGTGGGAGTCGGGTATCGTTCCGTTCCCGAGCTGGTCTGTGTGAGGGAGGAAGAGACTGACACAGTAACACCATCCCAAACCCTAAATGAACCTGCTTATACCAAGCCTGGATGGAAGTAACATTAACACATTTATTACATGGAGCTATGAAATCAAATCTGAGGAGATAAAACCCACCCGCTGGGTTCAGTCTTACCCGTCACGGCTGAGCGCTGCCTGACTATCAGCTTAGCTTTAATCCTGTCCAGCTGGGTTGGAGCAACGGGGGTCACACGGGGGTCATGTGGGGGTCACTGAATGCCCTTGCCTACTCCAGTCGCTCCATTCGGCTTCGACAGGTGTCCGGTGGGGCCTATGAGCGTGGAAGGTTAAGTTAAACCCTGAAATCACGCTTTTTCGTGCGAGTACAGAGAGAATGAAATAAATCTCGCCCTTTCTGTGCGGGGCAAGCTGATGTTTGGGACTTTGGTACCCCCACGCAGCAGGGGGCGCCATATCTGTGGCATCACACTGTTCCACAAACCCCACACAACAGAAGCACCTCTATGCACGAATGACACATTCCCTGTTTATTCCGTCTGTGCACGAACGACACATTCCCTGTTTATTCCGTTTGTGCACGAACGACACATTCCCTGTTTATTCCGTCTGTGCACAAACGACACATTCCCTGTTTATTCCGTCTGTGCACGAACGACACATTCCCTGTTTATTCCGTCTGTGCACGAACGACACATTCCCTGTTTATTCCGTCTGTGCACAAACGACACATTCCCTGTTTATTCCGTCTGTGCATCAACGACACATTCCCTGTTTATTCCGTCTGTGCACGAACGACACATTCCCTGTTTATTCCGTCTGTGCACAAACGACACATTCCCTGTTTATTCCGTCTGTGCAGAAATACTACATTCCCCTTACTGTCAGACATTACAGAAGGTACTTACAGTGCCAGGAGGTTTGTGTGCTGTCCCTAGCTGGAGAGCTGTGGATTGATTTAAAACAGACGAGGACGGACGATGACACGCGCTATCCCGCGCACATCACCAGTCCCAGTCAGGGGAGGGGAGGGACTGTTCTCTGATCCAGCTTCATCACCTGAACCCTCCGAAATCACAGGTCACCGCTACAGCCAAATGTGAAATCTTTAAACAGCCCTGACACATTGAGATGTTCTGTTCAAGTTATTGTCTTTCCTAATAACGGAAACGATTAGCTGCAACTGCTGATGAACGCCTGTAGTTCTGGGCTTCAGGATCAGCAGATCAGAAGCAACACTCCAGTATGACTCTCCTGTAAGAGTCAAAAATGAACTCCACAGATGGCAGATGAGTCTCACAGAAGCAGTCCAGGCTGGGGGATGACCTAATGTGTAACATGATGACAAGCAGACAGCAACAACACATCGATCAAACAATAACTCTTAACTCTTTGCTGACATGCTGGACGAGAAGTTGAATAAGTAATAACAATATTTTAGAGCATTAGCTATGAGCTCATAAAGAGGGCTGGAACCATGGTGTGCAGGGGTGTGTCAGGCAGAGGACTTTAAAGTGCCATGCCTACATGGAACAGGAAGTGGCTGAGGACATCTGACATGAGTTACCACATTTCCTGCTCTCCTAAACCGGGTTTCGGAGATTACTGATGCCCTTGCGTCACTTTACATTTGGTCCTGGTGCCAATAAACCCCACCTGGTGATTGGCGGGGTTATTTCCTCCCAATCGTGGAGCGGATCCAAGCAAATTTACCCGGGCGGAAGCTGAGAGCAGACGGACGGAATCAAATCAGGGGACGGAGAGTGGCTGATCAAAGACCTGCTCAGATTCATTTGTGATCCTGTGAGCAGCTGCAGCCTTCAGCCTTCATACGCTCAGAGCAGAACAGCCAGAGTTGACGTTGGTGCAGCCCTCTTCCAGCTCTTTACCGTGTAAAACACAGTCAACCAGCGGCACAGCTCCCACAGGCCGCCTTAATAACCACCGTAACATTTCAGAATGATCATTCACCCTATTCATGGGAAATTGCAGTTGGAGAAATTGGTCTTTCCATGCAGGTTGTTGAAAGAGCTTTCACCCAAGTGCACATTAAGGTGAATGTCTGTGCATAGAATCTCATTGGCCCAAAGGGAATCTCATTGGCCCAAGGGGAATTTTATCTTTTTTAAAAAGACAAGTCAGATTCTTGCTTTCTGTATAATTTGTTTGTATCAAGAAATGAAATTATTGTACTTGATCAATTTCTTTCTTTTTTTCTAATGAAATGCTACCTAAGTGAAGTTTATAACATCATTCCCCTGGGTAATGTTAATAATATTGACGTGAATAAGCGTGATCAGATAGAGATTGTGCTCTGAGTCTTTGTGGAGGGGGAGTAGCGGCGTCTGTCCGTCAGAGCCCAGAATCAGGTCATTGGGCTGCATTGATGAGCTTCTCCAGATGGTACCCATGAGTCATGCAGGCAGCGAGGCAGAACTCGCCTAAGTCTCCGCCCTCCAGGCATCGGCCCTCCCCCTGGTTTAGCCCCGCCCCCCCCCCTCATCGCGACAATGCCTCCTCACAGCGCCTGCACTCTGGGGAGACGGGACCTAGGGGGCTTGGGGTCAGCACAAACTCCCTCAGGGTAGGCAGCTGTCAATTAGACCCTGTCTCCTAGCAACCTGCCAAAGAACTCCTCATTCAGGACGGCCCGCCTACTGCACTTCCAATCGCAGAGAAAAGGCTCAGGGGGTGTGGTGGGCCTGAAAGCCGTCCTTTCACAGACGGCACCTCATGTCTGGAACACATTATCTGTTTTTCTTTTCTTTTCTAAGTTTATGCCCGGCAGTGCAAACAGACAGCTAAGCTTGGGCAGCTCTGTGAGCGTCTGATAGCGTGTTAGCGCATTTAAAACTGCGCGTGATTCGGAACCGCTTATAAATGTGGGTGAATTCATTTACAGATGTCATGGGAGGTTTAGGATTTCTTCCCAATTTTACTGAGGTGCATCGTGTGTGCAAGTATTTATTGAAAGTTCTTGGTCCTAGAGGAAAATGAGGACGGTATACACACAATCCAATGGGAGTTTGGGGGCACAGGCTGTGTTTTTGTTTAAACTTTCCTGCAGTTCTCCTGTGATGTAATCACACCATCAACTGGTTGAAAAATGCTGGCCTGTAATTGGCTCCCGGACAGGGTGGAGGAGGGGCCCTGGTTAGTCAAACCTGGTTAACAAATCATTCAAACTATTATTATAGCAAAAATGTGTTAGCAATAACAGGATATGGTGCAAAGTTATGTGTTTCATGCAAATCATGCTGCCACCTCATATCTAAACGGGCTAAAATTAATGTGTAACACCCCCCTGAATCGACACAGATGGCCGAGACACATGGGCGTGTCCGCAAGGCAGAGACACACATGGGCGTGTCCACAAGGCAGAGACACACATGGGCGTGTCCACAAGGCAGAGACACACGTGGGCGTGTCCACAAGGCAGAGACACACATGGGCGTGTCCACAAGGCAGAGACACACATGGGCGTGTCCGTTAGGCTTAGCGGGGCGAATTAAACACAAGGCTTGATGCCCACTCGTGGTGTCTAAGTGTAGAGTTCCAACGCCTTTCTCTCCCTTCATCTCCCTTTCTCTCCCTTTCTCTCCCTTTCTCTCCCTTCCTCTCCCTTTCTCTCCCTTTCTCTCCCTTCCTCCCCCCCGATGCCTGTGGTGGGGCCAGCCAACCGGGTGGTCCGTCTCGTCGAGATGGCTCCCAAGTTGTGGTCCCATAAATTTCCTTAACGGTCAGCTATCCTCTTCAGAGCCTACCAGCTCATCTGACAGGGTTTTGTATGCTGGCAGGGCAGGGAGAGAGAGATACAAACAAATATTCAATAAGTTACGAAAGGATTTAGTAACTAATGAAACTAGTCGATGAAACTAACTAAACTGATATAGAGAGGAAGAGGTTATTTTAAAAGTTAGAAATAAATCCATAAAGGGAAACGATAGGGGTTACATCCACTCAAACAATATATGTCTGTAAAAAAAATCAATGGTGTTTACTGTGCTGTCATTAAATACAACCATGAGTTATTTCTGAGGTGTTATCTTCAAATGATTAACTAGCAAAGGGCATGATGGCTTGGTCTGACACTGGAAGTTACTTCCACTGGAGTCTTTATCCCCCAGGCCAGCAGAGAGACCTCCAGGGCCATCTCTTCAGGCATTATAGGAGAACCAGGAGAACCAGGAGAGTCATGGAGAGGGGAGGCGCTTGCGTTTTTGGACCCGGAGATGAACTCTTAGGTGCGGGATGCTAACAGCCATAACGAAAGGGTCAGAAAACAGCTGAGTAAATAGAGACAAACAGACAGCTGTGTGCTGTCTATGCACTCAGCACTGCTGATAAAGAACACAGGCAGCTCAATGGGCTCATACCTATCTGAATCCGCACGCAATGTTTCAGAACAAATGCCTAAACAAATACAAATCCATGCTTTTCATTACTGAGATCGGTGATCTTCTCTCCTTGTGTTTAATATAGCCTTCAACTGCTGGGACAGAGATCGGTTAGTTGATATCTAACTAAATATAATAAAATAAAATAATAATAAAATAAATGCTGGGAATTGTTTAATGCTTTACACGCAATAAAGGCCATTTACAGCGAACAAACAGATAAATAACCCTCCGTGGTGGACCGCGACAGCGCGTTTCAACTGTGATGCAACTGTGATGCTGTGATGCATTTCAAACAACACCGTCCCAGAGTGGGTGAAGTGTGCATATTGATCAGTACAAACTTTGACCTCACCTCCGGAAGAGGAAGGGGCTGTCCCAGAATGAGGGTGCACTCAGCGATTAAAGACAGATCCCGTCTGCCCTCCTGCCTGAAGGAAATGAAGCTGGTTTATACAGGCCAGTCTCTGTGAGACGGAGTTAAAACAGATACCAACTCAAGACCTTCTTTACCCCACATATTATTACCACTTGCGAAACTTCACAGTGCATTCAATAAAATATCTCCAAACAACACATTAAGCATTAGGGGGTTGGGTTAGAAACACCCACCCTCACACACATTAAAAACTGAAGATAATTAAAGGCAAACAAAGAGGGACAAACAAACCCCCTACCGCTAACCCTAACCCCTAAAACCAACACCTTACACCTTACACCTAACCCCCTACCCCTAACCCTAACCCTTACCCTAACACTTAACCCCTAATCCTAGCGCTAACCCCTACCCTTAATCCCCAACCCCCAACCCTTAACCCTAACCCTAGTCCTAACCCCTACCCTTAATCCCCAACCCCCAACCCTTAACCCTAACCCTAGTCCTAACCCCTACCGTTAATCCCCAACCCCCAACCCTTAACCCTAACCCTAGTCCTAACCCTTAACCCTAACCCTAGTCCTAACCCTTAACCCCAACCCTAGTCCTAACCCCCTGGGTCCAACGAGGGGTCAAACCACCCTTTAGCTGCATTTAAAATTCAATGAAACCCAGACAATTCCTTTCCCTCTTCTGTTCAGCTGAGTCCCTGTCTGAGTCCCTGTCTGAGTCCCAGGCTGAGTCCCAGGCTGAGTCCCTGTCTGAGTCCCTGTCTGAGTCCCTGTCTGAGTCCCAGGCTGAGTCCCAGGCTGAGTCCCAGGCTGAGTCCCTGTCTGAGTCCCAGGCTGAGTCCCTGTCTGAGTCCCTGTCTGAGTCCCAGGCTGAGTCCCAGGCTGAGTCCCAGGCTGAGTCCCAGGGTGCACAGAGAATTCAAATTCCAGGCCTAGTCAGAATGACGGTCTCCTGAACATAAGCATCCATATTCTTCATCCTGCTCATATGATGTAACACGTGACACGTGACACAGAGTCACAGTGACACAATGTGAATTAGGGTTAGGGTCAGACATATTCACAGGACTGTTACAGCGCTTCCATGAAACGGAGCCTAGGGTCTTTCTCCCACACTTGTGTTTCTCCCCCTCAGTGTGCGGTTCGTTTGACACAGAGCAGTCAGGACTTGAGTCACTGAGAGCAGCCGGCAGCTAATTGGCCTGTGGCACCATCAGCTAACCCCCTGATGAGGTGCTGCCTGATAGGGGGGGGCTCATTACCCTTGGTTACACGGGTATCACATCAGAGAGCCAGGTCAGAGGGCGGATGGTGGGGGCATTGGAGTCTGAAAGCACTCCAAACTCAAATGCTCTACTTACTAACACTGATGCAGGTCGGGGAGTCAGACCGGGTCAGCAGTGTTGAGCAGCGGTCGGGGAGTCAGACCGGGTCAGCAGTGTGGAGCAGCGGTCGGGGAGTCAGACCGGGTCAGCAGTGTGGAGCAGCGGTCGAGGAGTCAGACCGGGTCAGCAGTGTGGAGCAGCGGTCGGGGAGTCAGACCGGATCAACAGTGTGGAGCAGCGGTCGGGGAGTCAGACTGCTGTGTGGAGCAGCGGTCGAGGAGTCAGACCGGGTCAGCAGTGTGGAGCAGCGGTCGAGGAATTGGATTAGGGCAGAAGACCTCAAGCCTAAAAAACCTAAAATAATTAACCCAATTTACTCCAGTAATGACCAAACACTATAAATCTGTGAATGTTTCACTTCTTGTCTGCATACATAAACCAAGTTACAATATTGTATAGAGACAGATGTTGAGGGGAGGAAAAAAATAGGATTACTGATAAATGTTTTGTATCTCAGGGACAGTGCAAATGATACAGTACCATTGTGTTTCATATAATAGTGGGCAGATGCAAGGGTCCGGATTTCAGAACACACCCCATAATAATAATTAAAAGATAAAATCGAGGAAAAATCCCAAAAGCCTACAGTGTTATTAATGGATAAAACTACATCCAGACAGAAGTCATAGAGAAAACATATGGCCTAGACATCTGCAGCCATCATCAACATGTCTGAAGATTTAACCACACCAAAGGGAGGCCTTCATTGGTCACAGCAGAATGCAGACCAGACTTTACTGAAAAAAATCCTGTTAATTGGTTCCCCGAGAGGAAGAGGCCCTGTACGCTGCTCAAAGGATGAATTCAACCCTAAATTATACATTTATTTCTCCTTTTATGTTTGCCTGTTACCTCCCTTCTTCACCAGAAGCACAGAGTCTGCTTAACAGCAGAACCAACAGAGTTCTGGTCATCACACTTTGTTCACTTTCCCTGTGTTACCTTCCTGAAACAGTTTATTTTACAACTCACGACAGTGTTTAAAAATGACCGCATGTTGGCGTATTCTGGGGAAGCTATACGAGCATCTGCAAAATCAGGACTGTAACTGGAGACGTAACTGTAAAAAAAAAACGTCCTTTTTCTAATTTGCCACATCGTGATGATTATGTAAAATTATACTGAATTATGGCCTAGACTCTGCCAATAACTTTGACTCAGATTGTCAGGAATCTATTTTAAACACCATCCTCCTCCTTTCTCTATTTGCTCTTTTGACTCATCAAATTAGACACTGAGACAGTCAGACTTGTCATGACACATAATAAACAGACCTCTGATATCACACTCACATACCCCCATGCAAACTCATTGCGTTAAAGACCAGACAGATTCAGAATTGTACCGGTGTGAAATTGCTGGACAGATATCACAGAGGGAATAAACACATTTTATTTTCCCTCTTTTAAAATGCATATCCTCTCAGAACTTTTTTGTTGGGATACAAGATGAAGTTAATTCGAATGTTTATATTCATTCCTGAGGACAGTTAATTAAAAGCTGGATTCACGACACTGGAATCATATTCAAGGTTGTTTACATACCCACTGCTCAACTGTCTGGATAAAAAATGGCGAGACTTTCCAAGCGAGACACAGACGCCCCCAGGTATGGCTGCACGACTCAATGCTTGCCTAAGTTTCAGTTTTTTTATGGGGGGCTAGGCAGAGATTAGCCATGAAGGCTGAAAATCAGGTTCTGTGCTGAGTATACCATTAGTGCTGGCTGTGGGCGCTCAGACACGTCCCCATAATCCCCAGCTGTCGCCGCAAACCTGGACCGGACTGGATGGACTGACACTCAATCTCCACAAACACTACCATAAAATATATTGAAATATTTCGTTTGTGTTGTTGGACTTGGGCTTTTTTCCGTACCACTCAGTTCTGCCCCAGCCAGCAGCCCTTTGCAGGGTACCTTGTACCACTCAGTTCTGCCCCAGCCAGCAGCCCTTTGCAGGGTACCTTGTACCACTCAGTTCTGCCCCAGTCAGCAGCCCTTTGCAGGGTACCTTGTACCACTTAACCACCGGCAGTGCTATGCTGGCTTATACCACTAGTCTGCAGCCTTGGTTCTACAGTAACCAGCTATGGCTTGTTAGAGTGTTAATGCCAATCACCCAGACATTGTGTGAATCGGGGTTGACAGAGCTGCCTCTGACTGTATGCAACTGAGGCGATATTTATTTCAATTAGCACAGAAGCTGCTCCAGCACTCCACTATAAAATCCATTACCTAATCTATTTAGCCTCTGTATAAACTTGCATACACACACAATATAGTGCACACACACACACACACACACACACACACACACACACACACACACACAAACACACACACACACACACAATGCGGATGACAAGTCTGTGGAACCTCAGCTTTTTTGCATCATGGTTGTCTGTGAACTCATTGACACATCTGTTAGTCTGCAGTGAACTCATTGACACATCTGTTGGTCCGCAGTAAGTGTCTGCAGTGAACTCATTGACACATCTGTTGGTCCGCAGTAAGTGTCTGCAGTGAACCCATTGACACATCTGTTAGTCCGCAGTAAGTGTCTGCAGTGAACCCATTGACACATCTGTTAGTCTGCAGTAAGTGTCTGCAGTGAACTCATTGACACATCTGTTGGTCCGCAGTAAGTCTGCAGTGAACTCATTGACACATCTGTTGGTCCGCAGTAAGTGTCTGCAGTGATCTCATTGACACATCTGTTAGTCTGCAGTAAGTGTCTGCAGTGATCGAGTCAAAGCTGAGAGTAAAGAAGTCAAAATACCTGAAGATGGGTATTTCAGGTTTCACTGCAGGGGCCAGCGGTCAGGCCAGAGGAACTTGTGTCTCTCTCTCCAGACAGGACCCAGAGAACATGATGTACAGACATGGGCATGGTTGAATGTGTTCCCGTAGCGTTTCTTCTGAGGTCCAGCGGGTGTTACCGACGCCTCCTCATGACAGGCTCTGCGTTTCAGTTTATTTATTCACAGTAAATGTTCTTCCCTTGGGACCCCAAGTCCTTACCCACGTAAACATTGCTGATTACACACTGTCTGCCCCCCAGGCAGGAGATTTTAATGGGAGTCTTGGTCTGGGAGAATGGGTTCACCAGCATGAAGGTGAAGAGAGTCTCAGTCTGGGAGAATGGGTTCACCAGCAGGAAGGTGAAGAGAGTCTCAGTCTGGGAGAATGGGTTCACCAGCAGGAAGGTGAAGAGAGTCTCAGTCTGGGAGAATG
>JAOYSI010051505.1:14596-25725 GCA_025775065.1 Hiodon alosoides | reverse complement strand
CAAGAAGGCTAGATTGCAGTTGTCCGGCGTGACCATCAGTTATCAGAGAGTCATTCAACAGGCAGTCGTTGTAGGGCACTAAAGCTCTCTTTCAATAAGAAAGCGGTGTCACTCAGTTTCTGTGTTTAGGACGCTCTCAAAACCAGATTTATTTAAAGAGCAGTTGTGCCTTGGGGGCTCAGTGGCCTAAACTCACATCTATCCTACAGCCTGCTGCTCGTATCGATTTACCCTGACAATCTGTGTGCGCGTGGACCTGCAAGGGCTCCCTCGTTCCAGTGCTTTTTATTACTGCTAATGCTCTGATTGAGCACTGTGCCAGTGTGCCGAGTCTGAAAGGGGCAAGTGAGAGGCGAGAGGGGGAGAGAGAGAGGGAGAGAGAGAGAGGGGGAGAGAGAGGGAGAGATAGAGGGAGAGGGAGAGAGGGAGAGACACAGAGAGAGGAGAGAGAGAGAGGGAGAGAGAGAGAGGGGGAGAGAGAGGGAGAGGGAGAGATAGAGGGAGAGGGAGAGAGAGAGCGGGAGAGACACAGAGAGGAGAGAGAGAGGGAGAGGGAGATAGAGAGGGAGAGGGAGAGAGGGGGAGGGAGAGAGAGAGAGGGGGAGAGAGAGGGAGAGGGAGAGAGAGACAGAGAGAGAGAGAGGGGGAGAGGGGGAGAGAGAGGGAGAGAGAGAGAGGGTTCTCTGTGGCGTGGCTCGCCCCCTTTAGCCTTGGCGGTGCCTCCTGCCATAGCCACCAAACCCAGCCCAAACAGCTTGGCTTTCAGCAGCAGGTCTGTACATCGCTCCGGTACATCGCTCCCGTTCATCGCTCCCGTTCATCGCTCCGGTACATCGCTCCGGTACATCGCTCCGGTACATCGCTCCGGTACATCGCTCCAGTTAATCGCGCCAGTTCATCGCTCCCGTTCATCGCTCCCGTACATCGCTCCCGTACATCGCTCCGGTTCATCGCTCCCGTACATCGCTCCCGTTCAGCGCTCCCGTTCAGCGCTCCCGTACATCGCTCCGGGTGTGATATACACTGTTTCCCTGTGGTTTCCAGGGTGACCTTCGAGGCCCTCCAGAAGCTCCATCACCGAGCCTGCCCTTCAGTGCTCCATTCTGATAAACATTTGTGTGCCTAGACTGCGTGTACGTTTGTGTGTCAAGACTGCGTGTACGTCTGTGTGCCTAGACTGCGTGTACGTTTGTGTGCCAAGACTGCGTGTACGTTTGTGTTTCAAGACTGCGTGTACGTTTGTGTGCCAAGACTGCGTGTACGTTTGTGTGCCAAGACTGCGTGTACGTTTGTGTGCCTAGACTGCGTGTACATTTGTGTTTCAAGACTGCGTGTACAACTGTGGATGAATGTTTGTGTGCCTAGACTGCATGTACAACTGTGGATAAACGTTTGTGTGCCTAGACTGCGTGTACAACTGTGGATGAACGTTTGTGTGATTAGACTGCGTGTACAACTGTGGATGAATGTTTGTGTGATTAGACTGCGTGTACAACTGTGGATGAATGTTTGTGTGCCTAGACTGCATGTACAACTGTGGATAAACGTTTGTGTGCCTAGACTGCGTGTACAACTGTGGATGAACGTTTGTGTGATTAGACTGCGTGTACAACTGTGGATGAACGTTTGTGTGCCTAGACTGCGTGTACAACTGTAGATGAACGTTTGTGTGCCTAGACTGCGTGTACAACTGTGGATGAACGTTTGTGTGCCTAGACTGCATATACAACTGTGGATGAACGTTTGTGTGCCTAGACTGCGTGTACAACTGTGGATGAACTCATAAACCTGAATAAAATGACAGAGCCTCGCCTTTCCTTCATTGACTTAATTTGGTTGCGGTTTCACCATCTGTATCCGCAGTTGTATTTATCGTCTCTGGATTTGCTTAAGTCACAAATTCCCTGTGAGGAATTTAATCAGTCAAGGGGTTCACTAATCACTAAAGTTACACTGACAGTGGATGACATCCATTTTCCAGCCAGGGCCTGAGTAGGTAAACAGCTCTCTACTTTCCCATAGCCTGAAGATAAGGAGCTTTCATAGCTAAATACGCAGGGTTAACCCCACATTTATGGACATTAAGACATTAAGCTGCTTGGGTCAACAGTTTGTAAGAGGAGTGTGTTGTCGGACAGACCGACAGGACCGCGTGGCCCTTTCATTTGACCCAGTTCATTTACATCCGGGTATGTGTGTCTTTTCCTGTTGTGGACCAGGGGCTGGTAATAATAATAATGCATACATTTTCTCACATCAAAGCATCCAGCCAGTGCATGCAACCATCTTAATGTCGCCGTTCTGAAACTAGGGAGACAAAAAAAGCTAATTAAAGACCAATTATCTATAATTAAGTCAATTAAAGAAATTTACAAAGACATCAGTATCCATACTTAAATACATTTACAAAGAGGAGGCCATCTGTATCTGTACTTAAATCAATTTACAAAGATGATGACATTAGTAGGGGGTCCATAATGTTAAAAACACTCAACCTAAAAAAGCAACCTAATAAATCAAATAAGCCTTGGAGAACACTTGCGGATGTTTCAAAGAATGTACCCCTGCTTGGAGGGCACGCACGGATGTTCTCAAGAATGTACCCGTGCTTGGAGAGCGTGCACGAATGTTCTCAAGAATGTACCCCAGCTTGGAGAACACGCACGGATGTTCTCAAGAATGTACCCGTGCTTGGAGAACACGCACGGATGTTCTCAAGAATGTACCCCAGCTTGGAGAACGCGCACGGATGTTCTCAAGAATGTACCCCAGCTTGGAGAACACGCACGGATGTTCTCAAGAATGTACCCCAGCTTGGAGAACACGCACGGATGTTCTCAAGAATGTACCCCAGCTTGGAGAGCGCGCACGGATGTTCTCAAGAATGTACCCCAGCTTGGAGAGCGCGCACGGATGTTCTCAAGAATGTACCCGTGCTTGGAGAACACGCACGGATGATCTAAAACAGACTTCTGTGGGAGAGGGATGAATAAGCCAGACATACAAAGTGAGTCTTCAGGGAAGACTACTGAAACCAGACAGAGTAGCACAGTTACCAGTACAACCTAGCCTTTTCCAAGAGATAGCCTTTTCCAAGAGTAGCAAAGTCAATTTGAGCTTATGAAAGATGTTTTCTGTCTGTTGCAGTGTTGCAAAGAATATACCTCTCACAGACAAGACGCAGACGCCTAGACGGGTGATGCTGAAATTCCAAACTCATCTTATTATGACTTATTTTCTTCATTTATAGCCAACTTCTCAGGCCAAAAGCTTCAAACTGCCCTAAAACATGATGTATAAACAAAACAGCAGGGGGGTATATGCAGTGAAAACAAAATTAAAAATAGATCAAAAACAAATAATAAAATGAAAATGAAATAAATAAGTATCTTTAAAAGCAATTTCAGGATGAAGGACCTGTAGTGGTCACTCTTGGCCGGTAGTGGTCACTCTACATCGTGCTGGAGATGGATGCTGAGTGGTCAACTCTGCTCCTCACCGATTACTTTTTATTCTCCTGTCTCCTGTTATGCCATTCTCCACCAGTTTTCGGTGGTTTTGTGGAACTTTAACTGAAGTTTTGGTATGGTATGGTATGGTATGGTATGGTATTGCGGTTCCATATTTTGGCAGCTTGGACCGGGACGGCTCAGCCCCCCTTTGTTTTCAGCCGGGTTTCATCAGCTGAGGATCTGAGCTGTCTGTTGGGCACATATAGGGTGAGGGACCCAGATATGTACTCAGGCTGCACCATACCAGGCCCTACGTGTTATTCAAAGAACCTGTAACCAGTAGTGTGGCCATTACGGTTTGCTTATGTCAAAGGTCGACCAGCTGAATTTTGAATAAGCTGGAGGCCGACAACGTCTAGGCATTTGCGGAGGTGAAAAGGTTATTACAGTAATCGGGCCACTGTGAAATATAAGAATGAATCACAATTTTAATATCTTTAACGATTAAACAGGGCCTCATTTGAATGACATCTTTCAGTCCTGCGAGACTGTTACAATGAGGTGCGACAATGAGATCGACGAAGAGATACGTTTAATGAAGTTCAAATTTTCATCAAAAATGAGCCCTTCATTTCTCAACTCCAGCTTTAGACTGTGGAGATGAGGGCCAAAATTCCACCCTAAGACACTAGTTTGTGCATTGGGGACTAATAAAGGAAATAGGCCACTGTAGTTCTTATTTTAACTTTCAACATGAAAGCTTGAATAAAATGCATGTATAAAAGACGATATCTACACCAAAGCAGAAAGAGAACAAAAATGTATCCATACATAGTTAGGAGGTCTCCACCCACAACGAGAAGCATTTATAAATCTTTTTTCCAACTAATTACAAAGCAGTCATCCAACTGAATATTTCAAAAGACTGAAGAAGAAAACCTTTCTTAACGATGAAAATGAACTCTGCATGCACGGAGTGGCCATGTATAAGTAACAGAGTCAACAGTGCACACCAATAAAGCCAGAACATCCCATCTGTGGACCAGCCACAGCAGAAGTGGGCAGTCTGCCCCGATAAAAAGGAGGCTTTCTTTAGAACCATGGTCGATTAGAAGGGGGCTTGCATTAGAACCATGGTCGATAAAAAGGTGGCTTTCTTTAGAACGTTGGTCGATAAAAAGTGGGCTTTCTTTGGAACCATGGTCAATATAAAGTGGGCTTTCTGTAGACCGTTGGATGATTAAAAAGGGGGCTTTCTTTAAAACCACGGTCAATAAAAGGGGATTGCTTTTCTATGCGGTCAGCTTTCAGACATGCCTGACAGTACAGCGACACTGGTGGGGACGCCTGAACGTGCGAGATTGAGTTTGCACCCCAGATCATACATTATCACTCTCCGGAAGGAATAGGATTCATCTACAGGCCCTCTGCTTGGGTTTTTGTCTTTTTCTTCAATTACAATGAGACTAATAGTTGTTTGTTCCAGAGTTGATAAGAGAAATAGATTCAGGGACAGATTACTACCAGCCAAGGCCAACACAAAGAGAAAAGCAATCTTAAAAGTGATCTCACAGGTGGACCAATAAAAAAGGTCCATGGAAGACGTCCAAGTCACAAAGAACATTTTGTTGAGCTTTTTCTCCTTAAAAAGTGTCACTTGGCAGCACTTGAACCGCGGGACTATCAATACTGTTTCTTGTTTGGGTTTGAAACTTCATAGAGGAAAGCTATTTCTAGGAGGATAAATCTGGCTCAAGACGGCACTTAAGAGTCTCTTTGCTCTGATCGGTTTCACAAAGACAGTGTCAGAGGAAAATAAACATAAAGAGCGGTATACAGTAAGGCGTTATATGCCTATCGCTGTGCAGCTGGAGTAAACCTATCGGTGTGCAGCTGGAGTAAACCTATCGGCGTGCAGCTGGAGTAAACCTATCGGTGTGCAGCTGGAGTAAACCTATCGGTGTGCAGCTGGAGGAACCTATCATTGTGCATCTGGAGTAAACCTATCGGTGTGCAGCTGGAGGAACCTATCGGTGTGCAGCTGGAGTAAACCTATCGGTGTGCAGCTGGAAGAACCTATCGCTGTGCAGCTGGAGGAACCTATCGGTGTGCAGCTGGAGTAAACCTATCAGTGTGGCTGCCCTTTGCTTCCCCAGTGGTTTCAGATATTGACACTGCTAACAACACTGCCCCGGCCAGGACCTCATTTCCATCATGTATTCCGCCTGAGTAAACCCCTGCCAGACACCTGTGCTGTCCGGCACATTGAGAGGGCTTGAACTATAACCAAGCACTTACAGAGGAGAGATTACTATAAAAGTAATGATGTCATAATGGCTTATTACTACATTCTGGAGTGTCCTCTTGGGTGCTTCATCACGGCGGCTGTAGCCAAGTTCTCTCAGAAATATCCACAGTGACCAAACTGTGCCTCCATCAAACTGCTAGGCTTTAATCGCACTTTCCCCATCTCATGAATATAGCTGCTGGTCACATACAGAAACGCCATTTGCCCACGTTCCCGAGGCCAGTGCAACTCATCCACAATAAGGCCTCCCTAGACCCATGGCCTACTCATAATCTTATCTTCTGTTTCCGTCTAGACTCCCTCCAGCAAAGCCTCCTATTGACATTAATGAGCTGTCGTCCCTGTCTGCCTGGTGTCTTTGTGCTAGTTAACCAACGTTGATGCCTATTAGGGGGAAGTTTTGTTCAACGTCGTTTATTGGGTCAGGTCACCCAAAGACAGGGTTAATCTGGAGTAAAAAATCTGTCCGTTTCCTGCTCTCCACAACTCCCCGCATTAATACGCCAATCCCATGTCCAATTAACGCTCGACCCCATGTCCAATGTCCTCTGAAGGCCAAACACTTAATACTTAAAATGAGTATGATGACAGAAGGGAAATTGAAGTAAAGGAGGTGGTTTCAGTTTTTCGGAACCGTTTTCCGAAAACCTCTTTTCGGGTGCCAGAGCCTAACATAGGGCGTAAGGCAGGGAACACCCAGGATGCGATGCCCAGGATGCGATGCCCAGGATGAGATGCCCAGGATGAGATGCCCAGGATGAGATGCCCAGGATGAGATGCCCAGGATGCGATGCCCAGGATGCGATGCCCAGGATGCGATGCCCAGGATGCGATGCCCAGGATGAGATGCCCAGGATGAGATGCCCATGTTGAGATGCCCAGGATGAGATGCCCAGGTTGAGATGCCAGTCCATTGCAGAGCCAGGGGCACACGGAAACACAGACAACCAATCACAGACCTGGGGTTAACGCGGTCGCAAACCCACACAGACACGGGGTTAACGAGGTCGCAAACCCCACACAGACACGAGGTTAACGCGATCGCAAACCCCACACAGACACGGGGTTAACGCGGTCGCAAACCCCACACAGACACGGGGTTAACGCGGTCGCAAACCCCACACACGGGGTTAACGCGGTCGCAAACCCCACACACGGGGTTAACGCGGTCACAAACCCCACACAGACACGGGGTTAACGCGGTCACAAACCCCACACAGACAGTGACCCGTTGTTTCAATGTTAAATTTTTTAACAATCAAAGGCAGATATACCTATTCATAACTGATCTAATACAACACCAGCAGAGTAACACGCGAGTGAGATTGTTCCATTGATATTAATGGGAATTTTAATTGGTCTTTCATTGGTCTTGTCTCATCTTAATCGAGCAATGATACCCTTGGCCGGCCGGCCTTAAACGGTAGTAAGGAAAAAGCTATTTTAAATAAGTGGAAATAAGACTCTCACCACGTTTTATCAGCCATTGGACCACCAGAGGGCCAACCCCCCCCTTCCTCAGGATTCATTACACCGGTCATCCCACATCAGCTCGGTCAGATGCTCTCTGAGCTGGCAGCCCAACTGCCGGCTGTGCGGCGAAAGGGGACCCCAAAGAGCAGGGTCCCTTGACTTCCCCTCTCAGCGTCCCACACGGCCCCTCGGAATTCAGACATAACAGCTTCTCCACAGCCTAGCCGGGTCTGGAGGCGCCGCACGGGCTCTGACAGAGCCATGGCCCATTTCGCTTCAGCCGCAGAAGCCTGGCGGAGCATCAGCAGCCGGGCCAAAATCGGCGAGTGGAGCCGCCAGGAAGGATTTCTCCGAGGGGCGGCAATCTATCACAACCTGTCACTGAGCCTGTGAGCCGCGCAAGATACTCAGACCACGGCTAAGACCTTTATTAAACTCGCTCAGGGATGCAAACAGGTAAGGGGTAAAAAAAAAAAAAAAAAAACCCCACCAAGAAAACTTTCTCCTCGGATCTACAGGAATCTCGTAGGTGACCTATTTCGATGTCAAAACGGTGAATTTCACCGAAAAGGGTGAGGAGTTTGAATCTCTGCCACGGAATCGCTTTCGAGTCTGGGTCTTTCCTGGCTCTGAGAGGAGCTGCCGGGTGAAAAGGCGGGGAGACGTCTGGGCGCATTCTCCGAGCCCCTTGCCCCGCCGCACATTAGCCTTCCCGTTTTCCTTTGCTCTGTGTCGGGTCAATGAAAGAGCGAAGCGGGGAGAAGGGACCTGTGAGACTGCAGTGGGAAAGGAGCACGGTGAACTAAACCAATCACGCTTGGTTTCGCCGGCAGATGTCAAACGAGATGCGTAATCCATGAGGGCGCACTCCATGAGGGCGCACTCCACCTCTGTGAGCTTCTGCTGGGGGGGTGTGTCCCGTGCGGGGGGAAAACGAAAAGCAGAAATGAAGCGTTAGCTCGGTGTAGCGTTCGAAACGGGATCTCCGCGGCGCGGTGAGTACGGGGGTGGCCCCCACGCGCGTGCACGTCTGGACAGCTCGAAAATGAGGACTCCAAACGCCGCCGTGGCCACACGCAGTAATCAGTTTGGAATTGTTTGCAGTTGACGTATGAATGACGCATCCGGGCGCAGTCCTCTATTGTCCATGGCAACAGACAAAGCAATTTCTGCATTCCTGTACCTTCCGTTAAGCGGAACTTTCAGGGCTGAGCTGAGGGCAAACGCGTGAACCGTGAATAGAAAACGTGAGCGTTTCCAGTTACCGGGCTCATCTCGGGAGCATGTTTGAGAAAAATGGAATTTGTATGTTTCTCCAACAAAAACACTTCCATTCTGGCTGAGGAAGTGCATGCTAATGGCGTTTAACGAACAGGGAAAGACAAACACAGCACAGTTCAATGCTGGTGCATCGTTAAAATGATCCACCGCAGTTTTCCAATTAGCTCTTCAATTATTCAATAGGCTACGGTCCTGGACTTCTTCTGAATAATTATTTTGAGTTGTTTCTCCTCCCCCTCAGCATCTTAATGGGTGTTTAAGTTCAAAAAGAAAAGAGAACACCGGAGAATCACACTGGAGATACCAAATATTACATTAAGGTGCAGAAGAAGGTGTTATAAATAACACCCCCCCCCCCACCCCAAAAAATTAATAAAAATAAAACTGAATTCTGCTAGTACAGCTATCACACATAGGCACTAAAATAGCAATCGTTGAAGGTAAGAATTCAGATGAGCGTGACACAGGGTTCCTTCCTTCCTTCCGCTCTGCACGTCCAACAGGAAACGGGACGGTTCGCTCATTTTGAACGAGATGGTTTTGGGCTCTGCTGGTCCACTCCCTGCGGACCCAGTTTTGCAGGACACATGCAGACGCCCAGCGGTTCGAGCTGATTTAATGTCGGAAGACTGGGGCACACACTACGCAGCGCAGTGCGTCACTGACCGAGGGGTCAATTGCAATCCAGTTATTTGCAAATGAATGTTAAAAAGCTAGCGCTAAACGGGTGCGACGGGTGTTTCTCTCGGCCCCAAAAGCCGTCCCCAAGGATGCTCCCCAGGAGACCGGGCGATGGCAAGATAAAGTCGCTCTGTGACTAACGGCCCTCTTTCCCCGTCAGAGGCGCCCATCCCTGCCGCACTGCTCTGAATTAAAACATTCAGGGTTAATTGGTAATGCACAAGACATTGTGTGTGTTGCGTTTCCCTTTGAAAGCATTTCGCTATTTGATTAGCTCGTTTGAATGCTGAACAGCACCCATTTATATTAAAAGGGCTATTTTTCTGGCATTTTCAATTACGGTGCTGTGCAATATTTACAGATTTGGAGGCTGGCAGTGGGTATGCTAAGACGGGTGACGGGGTCAGAGGAATGGCACGATAGGTCTAGGCCGTGACTATGAATTGCGTCGAGTACTTTGCATGCAAATACACCTTGGCGGAAGATAGCGTACCTTGCGCCTGGTTTGCAAGGTGATTCCCGATATGACGGATAAGGTCACACGTTCATCGTCCCCTGCCAGCCGCGCGGCACTTTCGACAGCGGCGGGCTCTGTTTGTGAACACATTTTCTGTTGATCGCGCAGTGGCCGCGGCGTACTGCTACACCTGAGCGCAGCCCACGGCTGAGCCGGAACGCTCCGGAACCGTTAGCCGCGCCCCTTTGATGTCAGAACCCTCGGAACGGCAGGCTGACAGCAGGGGAAGGGAGGAGGTGGCCAGAACTGGCAGATCACACACACACCCACAGTTAACAAGCGTTTGTGCTCCTGACAGGCACAGAATAGATCCGGGGCCTGGCAATATGACAAACGATTTGCCGTCAATTAAATAAATGCATTCCTGCTACGGGGACCGGAGACCCGTGGGTTTCTTATTCGCGGCCCTCAGCAGGCTGACGTGCGTGGCAGGTGCGATTGAACGGGATAGCTACGAATGTTAGCGTCTGAGACTGCTGCTCTACGTATAGACTGCAGTAAGCTCTTCGGTCTATTGATTCCCACACAGCGCTTGTAATGTAATGTTACTCCTCTCAGCAAAAGGGGTGGGGTTGGGGCTCCAGTACGTTGGGGTAGTATATTCATGGATGTATAAGTACTACCAGACATACAGCAACCCAAAGCCACCGGGGTTCCAGAACAACTATGTAAACCTTCAAGAAAAATCTGATCAAAAGTGTTTGAATGCTGCAAGTAAAGATATGCATTTGCTAACAGTAAAGACAACATAGCCCTGCTTGAATAACAAAGTAAATGAACTGGTTACTTTTAAAAGTAAAAGAAAAATATCTCTTAATGCAAATTTTTTTTTTAATGTCTCCCACTCTTCCTCAATGAGGCAGTGTCATGGAGACAGACGATGTAATTCTCCACGTCACAACAACACGCTGTGGTCAATATACAGACAATGGCATTCAGCAGTGCTTGTCATGTGACTGCTGGAGGCCTGCTTCAATGACATTAATGATTACCAATTGTTTAGGGTTAAACATTCTGACACAGAAATTTAGGCCCGTTTCCATTCCCACACAGTTCCACACAACATGGGACGGGGGCGGCAGCCTGATACGGAATGTACCATTGCGTCTGCCTCTTTAGCCATTTAATGAACATGTAAAATAGATTGTATTTGAAACTGCAAACATGTTCAACAAATCAATTTGTCCCCTGAATAATTTCTCCAAGTGGACAACGTGTGTGTGTTGACACGTTTCACGTTAATGACAAGCCATTTCCGAGTGTTGGCCTGCAAAGTAACAATCTTCGCATCTTGCGGGCTTCCACAAAAATGTACGCTTCTTCAGCAAAGTGTCAGAACCGGCACTGTGGGTAGAAAGGGTGCCTGGCAGAGAGAAGCACTGCGGAATAGAGGAACAGGATAGAGGAACAGGATAGC
>JAOYSI010051505.1:0-14496 GCA_025775065.1 Hiodon alosoides | reverse complement strand
AGAGGAACAGGATAGAGGAACCAAATAGAGGAACCAAATAGAGGAACCAAATAGAGGAACAGGACAGGGGAACCAAATAGAGGAACAGGATAGAGGAACAAAATAGAAGAACAAAATAGAGGAACAGGATAGAGGAACAGGATAGAGGAACCAAATACAGGAACAGGATAGAGGAACCAAATAGAGGAACAGGACAGAGGAACAGGACAGAGGAACAGGACAGAGGAACAGAATATAGGAACAGGATAGAGGAACAGGATAGAGGAACAGGACACAGGAACAGAATAGAGGAACAGGATAGAGGAACAGGACAGAGGAACAGATTAGAGGAACAGGATAGAACAGAGGAAATGCAGTGACTAAGTTTGCAGGAGAGCGTAAGAGAAACACAATGTTGTGGTTGGGGGTTCACACACACAGTGTGGAGTTTCAATGGACTCTCACTGTTGCTTGCTGGGCCCACACATACTGAGACAAGTGACCTTTCCTAAATCCAGGTCAAAACATTTAACTAGACTAGCATGTTCGCAACAAGGCTCCAATTCAGCTTGGGGCAAATATGGAGCAGGACAGCAAGGAGATCGCAGGGAAAACACTAAATGAAAACGATTGACAATCCATCCAGATTAATACATGTAGGAGAGTGGTGTTTATGGTGTAGTGGTCTAGACATGAAGGTCATAGCTGTGTATAACAGGTTGGACTAACCGCTAGGGTATCCGCAAGGAAGTTGCTTTACCTTAAAACGGTTTCTGTTCTAAAAAGGTCTGCAAATGGGTTAGTTTGATGTCACCCTGAAAAAAAAGGATCACATGCCCTCTTTCATCGCAGGACCTAAAATTAACATTATCCGAGGGGTAAACCTTCCCCTATAAAAGCGTACCACGCACCTGTTCTTTTTCAAGAACACACGCCACAAAATCGTTCGAGACCTAGAAGCAAAGATGCCTGACCATTATGACCGTGTCCATTCCCACTCAGCGGCTTGAGATTCACGTGTATCCACAATCTCTTTTTCTTTAGCCCATAGCGTCAGTGCCACAGCGGGACAGGTTCACTGACCATACCATCAAGGTACTTCCGTCACCAATGGGAAGTGAGCACCAGTGTTATTGTGGTAACTGGAAAGTCACCGAATCCTGGCCCTCATTTCACTGCATCTTGGCTGCCAGTGTGGCTCAATCGAGACAATTCACTGCGCCTAAAATGGAACTTGTCGAACCCAGTTAAACGGCCGATTTTGTACTGAAGCAACAGACAGATCTACAGCTACACGATGGCAGTGCGGGGCTCTGTTGGAATCACAACCCTCAGGTGTCCGTTGCCCTCTTAATGGTTGGTTAGAGGTTGTGGCAAATTAAAGAACAATTCTCATTGCACAAAAACGCGTAAACAAACAAGAAGACCGCAAATTCCTGATAAAGCGATGCACATCAAAAGTAGCCTATGTGGAATTCGTTTTGTCTCAAACCCTTTCTTAATACATTCCTGTAGTTTGTAAGTCACTGGGTAATAATGAGGTTATTTCTCAGTTTGAGATAATTTCCAAACTGACGGTGCCAAGCTGGCAGCAGTCCGCGATTATTGGTAGCCAGAAACACCAAAGCCGCGGCTTTTTCCCGATCCCCTCGCCAAGATTTCTTTTCATCCAAATTAAAGCGCAGTCCCTTCATTCGGGCGTACCGCCTGATGTCACGTTAAATCATCCATACTTACGCGCTCATATCAATGCCAACGCAGCACTGCACACGGCAGTAGTAAAAAAAAAATGTTGCATTAAACAGACAAACCAGGCAAACAAAAACCCGCATGACAAGTTTTGATCGTCCATGTAGCTACAAGCACACTTAATTACACAGCGATTCCGCCAAAGTGCCTCTGCAAGAATAAACGCAGCGAACCTCCAGTAAAGTTCTTAATTCGTCGGTTGGCTTCTTAGCATAACCATTGTTGCAACCGCGTATGGCCGCATGAAGAATTAATACGCTTAGCATAATTCCCTAGGCTATATGTTAAAATATCATCCGGTTAAGACAGAAAGAAAAACATAAAATAATGTCCGAGCACGGGAAGGTTGGCAATCGAAAATATGTAAGAGAAAAATAAATTAAAAACGGAGATAGTACCGGGACAAATTAAAGGCAAATAGATAAAGCTCCAATTTTATTTTCACTGAATGGTTTTAACACATTCAACTATCATTGAATGTACATGATATTACTCTGTTGAAGCTGCAATAATATTTAACGGTAAACGGCTTGCAACAAATCATGTATAGAAATGGAGGTTAAGTTGATAAACGTAATAAGCAGCTGCTAGTCGCGACCAAAGACACGGAAATAATTTTATATAAATTGACTGACAACGCAATGCAAAACAAGAAAATCTGATCACATCCCAGGCGCATTTAACAAAATCTGTATTTCTGAACTTAAATGTCCAATCATGGTTCTTCCAAGTCTCATCACGGATCTCGTCATAAATCACTGAAACGGCATAGCTCTGCAAACAGATCGGAATGACCAGAAAGAGCTCTTATATTTCGATTTTAAAACTTACTCGGGATCGTGCACCTGCCTCGGGACTGACCTTTTTACTGATGTGAGAATGTGATGCTCCCATTACTTTCATTCTCCGACCAAATAATTTCCCGTTGGTTGTAGCAGAAGAAGTCCATGTCCATTCTAAAAAAAAAAAACAGGTAATCCTTCCCGTTCCAGGGGTATTTAGTTAAACCTGGACTACATCATTCCCATCCCAGAAGTCTCAGAATTTGAGCGCCTCTTTTTTCTTCTTTCTCTTTTGGCTGCTCCCGTTGAAGTTGCCTAGTTACCTCTCTCTCTCAGGGTGGTTCAAACCGCTGATCCGGCAGCCAATCGCAGGGCAAGTTGAGGATTAACTCTTTCTTGGCCCCGTTGCTCTGTTTTCCGGGGGTGGGAGGGTTCTACTATTGCGCCAAAAACAAAAAAGATAGGCATGGTGGAGAGGGGCATCCTCATGGAGAGCATATGGATGGGGTTAGCTAAAACTGCAAGAAAATAATGAAATGTGAGACAAAATAAAGACATCACAGCCTGTTCAGAATGATTGTGAAAGAGGTGGGGGGGGGGGGGGGGTATAAAATAAAAATTTATTATATATACACAGTTAGAATTTTGTTTATTTTTTTAATTACCACATATATAAAAGGTGACAAACAGGCTGAACACAATATTATCTGTAAAGGGGCATCATCGCCCCAAAATCATAGCTCCTTAACCCTCATTCATGACCGTTTTTTTTAAATTATTACTCAGTTGAGTCATCTCATCATGGAATATATTGATTTCAATTACACCTGCAACACAGAGAAAGGCCCTTGTCAGTTTTAATCACCGTCATGAGGTGAGTAATGACCCCCTCTACCCTCCACAACCAATGGCGTCACCTGCAGTTCTCCGCACCATCTAAGTCTGGACAGGGGCCAACAGAGCCATGGGCCAAAAGCAAAATGTCTGGGCGCCTGTGCACTCGTAACATATTACATGGACCCAGTCTTACCCAGAGTGATTTATAACACCGCACATCATTTATTTAGCTGGATGTTAACTAAAACAATTCAGATTCATTACTTCACTGAGCCGCTCCTCTGATTTAAACCAGCAAGATCCTGTCCGAACCATTGCCACATTGTTGCCCATACATTCACACTGCTTAAAGTACCCATAGTTCCAGCAGACTCCAAATGACATTCGTAAGTAGTAGTAGAGCAGAGGGGCATTGTCAAAAAACACAAATCAAAAGCGAAATCAGTGGTACCGAGAGAAGTCTGGACAGAAGCAAAGAGGGATTTTGCACGTGGTTCAGGCAGAGAACGTAAACAAGCGGAGATGGGCACAAAGTCACAGTGTCAGGAGATAAGCAGACTCTTTGTTTGTCCCGGGGCTTGTCAGACTGGCCGTGGCATTACAGGGACTTAGTAAACACTATCCTTCAGATCTGAGAGAGGCAAGCGGAGCCGCCTTTCCCTTGATCCCTGCCAGAGTGCGCAGATCGGGCCCCCTTTAAGCTCGGCTCGCGCAGATAGCATGCAGATCCGTAGACTGCCATGTGGCCCCCGCCTCACGGTGCAGTAATCCCGGTGGCCGCACAGATGGGCACATCATACAACATCGTGTTTTTGCTCTCGCACTTTGTTTATGAGGACCTGTTTTTCCCCTGAGTTTAATCCCCCTAACCCACCTCCAACTCCCCCCGCCCCGCCCCGCCCCCACCACTAAAAGCTCCCTCCCCACTGTACCTCTCACAAATACATTTAAAAATGGGTCAGCCCCCTTAAAGGGATCAAACTGCTGCATTTCCTGTAATGCTAGATTATTCTGCTTTCAAAAACGGGCTTTCAGAGGAGATACGGGCTCCTCGTGAACATTACAGCAGTTAAACACTACAACGTTAAACAGACCTCCTAGACTTCCTTTCTTAATTGACATTTGTAACTTTATTCCAGCTGCATTATGATTCAAACAGGATTTGAGGAGTTTGTTTCACATTATCTGGATACTGTATACACCACCTAATGTGTTCGGCACTACCTCAAAAAAAGGCCCAACGGTCATGTGACTAAATTATCAAAGGCCTTAATTTAAGCACTGGATACCGTCCAAGACCGGGTTTCGCTGAATATGGGCCGTGGGGTGAAAAAGAGGGAGAAAAAACAGCCGGAAAGAAGCTAAACTGAGACCACGCCTTCACCTCCTCTTAGCGCCAGGTTTCTTTGAAGAGCCAGTCATAATGAGCTGAAAGCAAAGCGCCACAATAAGAAGTAATAACAATCCTGGTGTTAGCAACCGGCGCTAAAATGTCCACTGATAATAGAGATGTCACGGAAGGGCCTGAATAAACAAGATTGCATTAAGGTGAATGAATAGATGGTTTTCAACTCAAATGCCTATCTAACTATGCTTATGGTTTATACTTAGTATGTTCCTCTTATTAGCACCATTCACATCCAAGTACTCAAATTCTTTCCTGGAAATGTGATTGCTTGAGCAAGTCCATTTATAATGAAAAGAGTTCCTGTCTCCCGAGGACAGCAGGTTTGTCGGTAGGTATATTTTAGTGATTCCCCAATCATAGAGTTGTGCCTCCCTTCTGCGTTGCCAGTAAACTGAAATTTAAAACAAATGTTAAGGGAGATTTGGGAGAGAAAAAATGAAAACTTATAGAATAGCAGCATAACGCAGCGGACTTAATAAATGATGGTAGTGACTGATGTTAGTTAATGAGACAACCACAGAAGATCTGTTTGATTTTCGCACCGACATCCAAAGCATCAGGCATCCTGCAATCAGTGGATGCTGCGATGATTTCCCACAAAGCAAATCAGACATACTGAGAGAGTGGCGTGAAAACTCATGGGTCTGATTCTGCAGGCCCTCCCGCCCATGCAGAGTAACCGTGATGCTGCAAAACAGATTCTCCAGTCAAGGCATAAATTCGAAAAGCAGCTGGAAAACAGCTAACGCCGCTGAAAAGACAGCGTGGTTAAAGATCTTTCGTCTTTTTTACGACACGGACGCGGCTGCAACTGAAACTCAACACAGATGGCGGAGAGGGCGAAACTTCCCAGCAGTAAAAAAAATGCTCGGCACTCAAATGTCATGCGTGTTTATTCTCAGTTGGTGACGCGGCTGCGTAACGCCCCGGAGACGATCAATCCCGTTTCATTAAAAACAATCCAGGGCCGTACCCTCTCCGCGGCGAGGAGCTTTAATGAATTGACTGTCTGCGATTACCCCCCACGTGTAGCGCCTATCTTTTGCAATCAGCTCTTTCACCTCATCATGGAAAGTGCAGGTGAAAGGCCCAAAGTGCCGGGGTTTGCTCTAGCGCTGGTGAAGCTTTTCGGTGGAAAAGCACGGCCCCCTTCCGCAGACCCAACAGAAACAGCAACTAACCCGCTACCGGCGGGGGGGGGAATCAGATGCTTCTCTCCATCGCACGTCACAGCTTTCACCTTGTTTTGATTCAGAATTTCACAACAAATTTCTCCGTTTCCCCGGTCTGTTATAGAATATTTGTGGCTGGAAGACACAGCTACACTTCTTTGTAATTAATTATTGAGCGAATCATTGCTTATGTATGTCGTCCTCATTCATCATTCATTGCCACGATCATATGCGCTTCCAAAACTCATAATGAACTGAACCTTTGCTTCTTGTCCTAAATCAGACAGGACAGAAGATACAGATCCCACACATCGTAATTTGCTTATTATCCTGTTTATTAGACGCTAAGGAGGCAACAGACAGATACTGCAACACTAATATACTTTCACAGTAATTCATTTTCTTGTCTGACCAATGATAAAAATAATTTGGAGAGGGCCAATGGACATTTGTATGAACCATATTAGGCGATAATAGAAATGGTTCAAGTGACTTTAAACCATGTTTAAGTATTTTATTTTGTTTGTCTGGATTATAATCCAACCGGCAATCAATCCACGAAATTGAGGCCACGTTTTACCTCAGCTTTGCCATGGCTGTTTTCCATATCAGTGGGGCCCAAGCAGCAGAAAATCACCTGGGAAGATAAGAAGTCTGGAACGACATCACTGTGCATCCTCTCACAGTCCCAGCTCACAAAATCGCCACCATTACAGACACGTCCCTTTCATTAGTCACCTACAAACAGCTGTGAAGATGGCATGCAAATCCATGCAAATTAAATGTTAATCGGTGCCTCGGACGGAGAGCTGTTGGTTGTTTGAAGACAATGTAGGCGTGACAGGAACAACTGCTCGTTAAACGATTTCGCGGAATGTTATCCAGAGTCCGCAGAGAACGTTATTACGTTGAAAAAACGAACGTTGCCACCGGTCAAAGTATAAAGATGATCCTAATTCGCCAGGCATTACAGCCAGAACTAACGGAGCAACGCTCTACGTAGCTAAATCAGGTTTAGAGGAAGGCACCTTGCTAAAGACGGATTCGGTCGTTATTTTCGCACATTTAAAAATATTTACGCAATATTTGCTCGCATAAAATTTGCAACAAAAGCACTGATAGTGACTGACTGCTGGCTATTAAACGCACCATAACGAGCAGCAGAACTGGGTCAGGGTGTCTTAGTAATAGTTTATATCGTTTTACATTTATATTGCGGAACATAGTTATATCTCTGCTGTACACAGCAGACCTCCATACTAATCAGACTCACTAGACGCATGATAAGTGTGGAAAGCTTTATTAACTTGATGAACTGTATACTATTAATTAATACAGAACAGGAGATTATCTTATCATACTCCCTTTAGTAAGTAATTATTAGGCCTACATAGCCTACTTCTGTACACCCCTTGTTCATAGTCCAGATTAATGGAAAGCATTATGCATTACTGGAAAGCATAATTATATTCTAATTATATTTCACGTGTTCATTGTTATGCCTGCAAGATTTATTTTTTTGTTTGTTTCTTTTTTTTTCTTTCAAATCTGAAAGTGTTCACTTAAAACAATGACAAAAACAAGTATATTTTGTAAACCTCACCTAATCATGTATGAAAGTACCTCATAGAACCTTATATTATGTATAAATGTATAAGAAAATCTAGTAAACGGATGTTAAATCATGAAGAAAATGCTCATTTTAATCAAAACTTCTGTATTCAACACACTTTTGTGTGTGTTGGGGTTTATTTTCTTTGTAGCGTGGAGGTGCGCGTCAATTTTATGAGAGGAAGTTCATTCATCAAATAAAAAATGTTCTGACCTACAACTGAGCAACCTTCATGTATTAAACAGTTCCACATAGCTACAATCAATTACAATAACACTCCCAGTATCATTTCATTAACTGTTGGCACAAATACCACATGAGAAAATTGAGCCAAGGAATATTGCAGAGATGCAGGAAACCTCACCTCAGCTCTGACGGATTATCTTACTTTAGGGCCAGGACAGCGATTGTTCTGATAATAAAGCTTTGAATGGCTGTCAGTGGGAAGTGACCACACCTTGTGCTCTGCAACATTCCGGGATCTGCATCCTGATACTTCTCTTAATAATGCACCCCTCATACTGCTCCTAATAACACACCCCTTAAAGCGCTCCTAATGACACACCCCTGATAGCGCTCCTAATGACCAACCCCGGATAGCGCTCCTAATAACACACCCCTTAAAGCGCACCTAATGACACACCCGTGATAGCGCTCATAATGACACACCCCTGATAGCGCTCCAACTGAAACACTCCTGATAGCGCTCCTAATGACACACCCCTGATAGCGCTCCTAACGACACAGCCCTGATAGTGCTCCTAACGACACACCCCTGATAGCACTCCTAATAACACACCCCTTAAAGTGCACCTAATGACACACCCGTGATAGCGCTCATAATGACACACCCCTGATAGCACTCCAACTGAAACACTCCTGATAGCGCTCCTAACGACACACCCATGATAGCGCTCCTAATAACACACCCCTTAAAGCGCTCCTAATGACACACGTGATAACGCTCATAATGACACACCCCTGATAGCGCTCCTAACGACACACCCCTTAAAGCGCTCCTTATGACACACTCCTGATAGCGCTCCAAATAGCGCTCTCCTGGTAGATCTCCTAATAATACACTCTCCATAGAGCCCCTTATAACACAGTCATGATTGCAGTAAAAACGCACTCATGACAGCCCTTCTAATAACTCTCAGCACAGTACTCTAAATAACACACTCATGATAGTGTTCCAGATAACAGATTCATGAATCAAAACATCCCTAATGACACATTCATGATAGTGCTCCAAACAACATGTCTCTCGCCAACAGCTCAAAAACGCTTCCCAGTCCGGTTACCGTTCACCGCAGTGAAAGCTCTGTCTGTGATAAGCCCTCCATGCCACAGCCAACGGGACTACCAGAGCTGTAATGTGCTAAACCCTGCGCTTGTAGCAAGCGTAACAACACAAGTGTGTGTGTGTATCGATGCTGTGGTGGTGTCTTAGTGTAGAACCCACTCATCCGGGCATGCGGCCTGTTGGCTTCCAATCACAGGATAACAACGTGACAGTATACAATAAATCAAAGCAATCCAAGTAACCTGGGCTGGGGTTAGCAGTCAGTTTATGCTAATACATCATTTGTTAGATGAATTTGTCTGAACAGGCATTCCTGAACACATAGTGAGGAAAATCTACTTCATATCACAGTACCTGTCCTCTAGATTACAACTGTTCTATCCTCCAAGTCTTCAGAAGCTCTACATTCTCCCAGTGCATACAGGTCAGACAGTTCAGGTATAGTCAGGAGATAGATGTGAATGGATATTTTTTACTAGTAACAAAATAATACCGAAATAATGGGATTTTTAATGGGCTGTCCAGTTAGCAACATATTGCAACTTTTATGTGATTGGTTGGTTGATTTTACATCAAGGTAAAACATATTCTACAGCTACACAACATTGCTTTAATAAGCTTGTTTAATTTCAACTCTAATGGATGCGGATGACACACAAAGCTGTTAAAAAACAAGGGATATTCGGTAAAACAGAAATGTCATTCTTTTAGCAAGCTGCGTATTTATTTACATATTGGCGCATTGCTAATAACGAGCCATTAATCAAAAGCGATGTTTTTTGTATGGGGAAATATTCTCAACGAGCAGGCATGTGTGAACGTATTAAATACAGCTTCACCATGGCTGACATATTAATTGACTATTAAATATTTACGTTTATGCACCGTGTTTTAACTAGTTAAAACAGCGGCTGCCGCCATTGACCGCTGTATTCCTGTGACTTTCCCTTCAAAATCGTGAGTGATTTTTCAGTCAAGCGCGGCGTGTCCTAATGCGCGTTTGTACGTACCGCTCGTGGCCGGGAGGCTGCTGCAGCCACAGACGATGCCCCAGGGCAGGGCATCCCCAACATATCCCAGTCGGATCCATTTCACATTACGGTGGACGTCCACGCTGATCATTATAAAAACGCACAGACGCGGCGAAAACGCACAGACAAGAGCCACTAAAGAAAATCCGTTCCAAGTTGCTTTTCATCACATTAATCTTGGCGGAGACTGGAATGAAATTGCTGCACATTCCATTAGCGTAGTGCGAGGCTTGAAGGGCTGTAATTTTTGTGGTGAGGTGGCTGTGGCCTATGAAATGGTTTACTTGACGGGAAACGTTTTTCTCCTTTCGATGCTCTTGTCTTTAATAGAAATGCCACCTGAACCAAGTGTAATTCCCCGTTACCTCTCTCCAGGGTGGGTGAAAAACATTTGTTTGCCCGGCGACACAAACATTAAACTGTTCCATGATTGTCTCTGAGAGTTTCTGTACTGTGTATGGAATTCTGTCAATTTTGTATTTTACTGAGAAGTGGTTTAAAGCACACTTCTCACATTTTCACATTCATTGCCTGTACAGTTTTGCTGTTTAAAAAATAAAAAAAATAATAATTCTAACAAAGGGACCCAGCCAGTTCTATAAAACCAGGATGAACTGACCCTCCACGCGAGTGAGAATTTGGCAATCAGCCAAATGCGCTGCCCCTCCCTCCTCACATGATTGAGTTGATCTGTGTGGATGTAGCAAGTCTGCCCCTGAAAGAGGCCTGAAACCAGGTGCATTAAACTGCATTTCCCCAAATTAGGATTACAAATGAACAATTACAGGAAATTAGTGGTGCATTTACAAATATTTCACCACAAACGATTAAAAACATTTTTTTTGTAGCTTTAAAAATAGATGCAGGGGATATTGGTCTTTGATTGAACTATCCATGAACTGTAGAGCAGTCTAATGATTAGGAGTGTTCAAATGCGCTCAGTAGAGAGGACTGTTAAAAAGGATCAATACCGAGATTTTATCTTCTCATTGACAAGCTTTCCCTCTCTAGGGCAAGCTATCTATTAATTGTGGTGTTTAGGGTTTTTTCTCTCTCACTGTCTGTGTGTTCTGTGGGACAGAGTGACTCAAAAATAACCCACTCTGCACACAGAACCCACTCTGCACACGGAGCCCACTCTGCACACAGAACCCACTCTGCACACGGAGCCCACTCTGAACATAGAGCCTACTCTGAACACAGGGCCCACTCTGCACACGGAGCCCACTCTGAACACAGAACCCACTCTGCACACAGGGCCAACTCTGAACACAGGGCCAACTCTGCACATAGAGCCCACTCTGAACATAGAGCCCACTCTGAACATAGGGCCCACTCTGAACACAGGGCCAACTCTGCACACGGAGCCCACTCTGAACATAGAGCCCACTCTGAACATAGAGCCCACTCTGAACATAGGGCCAACTCTGCACACGGAGCCCACTCTGAACATAGAGCCCACTCTGAACATAGAGCCCACTCTGCACACAGGGCCAACTCTGCACACAGGCCCACTCTGAACATAGGGCCCACCCTTTACACAGAGCCCACCCTTTACACAGGGCCCACTCTGCACACAGAGCCCACTCTGCACACGGAGCCCACTCTGCACACGGGGCCCACTCTGCACTTGGGCGAGCGTGTCTACTGAATGTGCACTCGGGAGGATCTGTTTTAAAACTCTAACTTGGAGCCCTGCTGAAGCACAAGAAGTGTTGTGGTTTGGAAAACAGTATCGAGGGATCGAAATTCACTTTGCCTGTCACACATGAAAACCGATGTTATATATGTACATATTCACACCCTTTTCTTCCATTGAGTGACTGACAGAGTACCGCTTTAAAAGAGACGGGAGCGCCGGAGACTAAAACGGAGGGTGTAAACCGGGCAACCCCTGTGCTGTTAAACGTGCCCTGCGCCTACGACGCATTGTGCTGCGGTAATCCAGCTAATGTCTTTAATAAATCAGCACAGAACCACATTCGGTCCTGCCAGAAACAACGCCAAGCAGAAGGGCACATGAAAGTGGCGCTTCTCAAGATTGTATCGACGCATATTCCCGCTAGAGGTTTCCGCCGGTCCTCTGTCAACCAGTGGTCAACCAGCCCCCGAAGGCCAGAGCGGAGGTGGGGCTTGCGGGGTGAGGGGGTGAGGAGAAACGCCACATTAGCAACGCTCCGTCTCTCCTCTAAAGGAGACCCGGATGCCACCAGGCTCTCCTCCTCCGACTGTGGACTGAGATTTATGTTCTAATCTCCGGCGGCTGGGCCACACGTAGCGTTTTACGCTAGCTGGTATTTACCTCTTCATCAATACTGCGCCGTGGAGAGAGGGCGATACTGTGTGATTCATGCAGCTGGCGGAGGGGGGCGTGCGGGGATCTGTTCCGACACCCCGCCTTCCCGTCAAGGCCAGGCAAATGTCACAACAGCCGATGCTCCAGACGGAGGGGGGAACCGGCGCTGCTCCCGACCCGGGGAGCCGGGCTGGATCAGGGGACAGTCGGGACCGAGGTGACGGTTCAGGGGTGGGGGTGGGTGGTGTGTACCTGGCTGTGTAAGCCTGGCTGACACGAGTGTTACACTAGGGCACTCCGTTACCGAACAATGGACCCGAGGGGAATGTAAACCGGGTCATTGCGTGAGACCGGCTGCCCGCAGCTCTCCCACACTCTGAAAACGCCTCCCCGCTCCTCGGGTCACTAAATCCTCTCAATTAGACCACCAATCCACAAGCCCTGACCCCTGGCCCCAAAGTACCGCCCACACAGGGACTTGACAGACAGCAGACTGAGAGTTTCACGGAGGGGCAGACAAGGCTTTGAGAAAATCCTAAAGATTGGTTCAAATCGATGCAATACAGTGGACTTTCCATTGTCCCTCAGAGAACACCAGGAATTTCACATGGGACAAATTTATAAATTGCTGATGGCGTTTGACCATAAAGGAGAAGGCATTGTGGTTTGAATGTGTATTTGAATGTGTATTAGACTAACAAAACCAACAAATTAGAAATAAATTAGAAATAAAAGCTAATACATAGGCCATACAAATAGTCTGGTGGTGCTGTGATAGTTATCCTGTCGTTCCCACTGATGCCTAATGTTCCATGAATGCTTTGGAGGCAAAGAGTCAGAGTCGGAGCAGAGTCAATAAGGAATAACTTTGCTCTTCTCTCAGAAACAAAAACGATGCGGTTCACAGAAAGTCTAAAATGTTTCTAATGCCTCTCATAAAGGCCCCCCCTTTTCTTCTCTCAGCCAAAAATCTACTCTACCAATAATATAACGTGTATAGCATACAGCATATGGATGTATTACGGTGTACCTGACAATGGCATTCATTGACTTTCGGCTTGTATCCTCAATACAAGAGAAGCACGGAGCACTGGAACATCAGAGGCCAACGTCATGTGTCTGAGCCAAGCCCTGTCACCCCCACGCCTTCGCAGGGCACTAATGAGAGCTATCGCCCAGCCCCCACAGGGAGCTCAGTGACGGGACCCCTGACCCCGCACGCTCCCGCCACTGATCTTCTCTGCGGCAGGGGCGGTGATCTCCGACCCCCGGGACACCGAGGGGCTGACTCTGGCCTCTGGCCCAGCCTCCGGGACCACGCCACCCCATCAACGGTTCTCATTATGAGCCGCTGATTCAATTGTGTTTTATCACAAAAAAGTCAAAAGTGACTAATGAGCTCAGAGGGCGGATCGGGACGGGGAAACCCAATCGGGACTGCAGGAGTGACGTGCAGAAACGTCCCTTCATTGGGATAAAACAAAAACAACATATGACCAGATCTTTAAAATCGGGGACCAGGGGTCAATGCAACTCAATAGGCATGACTAAGCACAGCCAATAACACATAAACGCCTCCTCAATAACACCTTACCCAACTAAGGTATTGTAATTCACCAAACCGTCAGAGTAATTGGCATTCAGATTCAGTCCGCCCCGGTGATTGTAATTTATAAGCGCTAAGTGACCCAAGGCCTGTCTTCGCAGGTCTCCCCCCTGTCTAGGCCACGCAGTCTGTCATTTGCTTTTCCTCTCTGCATTCCGTCACATTCCAGGACAGAGGCAAACTCTTCCCTTTGACATCAATTGCAGAAGCAATTCAGGGGGGGATCAATCTGTGTTGAATGATTTTAAAATACAACTCATATATGTATGTAGCATGGTGTATTATGTAGCACCAATGTAGCATGGTGTAGTCATTGACGTGTATCTGAATGACGTGACGTGCAAATAAAGTCTGAAACACGCAGGCACAACTACTCACAGCTGACTGTAACACGCAAACACACTCTCTCTCACACAAACACACTCGCAAAAAATACAATAATCCATGCTACAATGGAAGGGAAGATTCACACAGACATGATTATCTTACTATCTTAACCCTGCCTGCAGCAATTCTATTGTAATTGCACTTCTTTTCATGTAGAAAAGACGGTGTTGGAGCGTTGCGAGGCTCACACACACACACACACACACACACACACACACACACACACACACACACACACACACACACACACACACTCTCTGTGATGTCTCTTATAGGTAGCCCAAAGAGGAAAAAATATCGGTCATATCTATAGATGGTCCTTAAAAATAAA
>JAOYSI010051494.1:0-25726 GCA_025775065.1 Hiodon alosoides | reverse complement strand
CCCCCCCCCCCCCCCCCCCCCCCCCCCCCCCCCCCCCCCCCCCCCCCCCCCCCCCCCCCCCCCCCCCCAAGAAAAGTAATTGTGGGCTAGGTGAAACGCATCCTTAATTTTATAATGTTCAATCTGGGCAAAGTTGTCAGTCTGCAAGCCGTTTAGGATCGCATCACTTGCGCATTACCTCGAGAGCAACCTCGAGGTCCCTGGCCAGCTCCGCGCTTGTAGTTCTGTTGGTAGCCATCCTGGGAACACCGAGAGAAACCCGTCAAGTACAATACATCACATCTGGGGCAGAAAGACCTACCAGTCAACTTACCCTGGTTAAGGCATAATACAACATTTAGAACAGCAGATTACGGGACCTGGTCCTCGAGCGAGAATAAATGAGAACGTTTCACCATCGACACTTGGTCCTAAATAAGCATTTCTCCCTCCCACCACATCCATTACCCGCTGATAGCTGCTGTTGGAGTAGTCACGAGGTGTGCTGAACTGGGCTTGTCCGTAGCCAGGATTAGGAGAGTTGGGGAAAGCGGGGCGGTAACCGTCGTATCCGCCTAGAAAACAATCAAGACAGCGCACCATTGCTTTAACCCTATGTTGGATTCTTGCCAGCACATGCAAAGGCATACTCAAAAAAAAAAACATCCACTCAGTGGCAAACTGTGCCGGAGGAGTCAGAAATGGGTCTGGATATAGGGAGGAAGGCTGACCAGACAGCCAGGCTCTGTACCTCTGAAACCATTGGAGGGTCCCCGGTAGCCGTTGAGCATTCCTCGGGAGTTCCTGGGGCCGCCACGCGACATGGCTCTGCTGTTGTAGAAGGACTGCCCTGGCCGGCCAAAGCCCGAGCCCGGCTGTGGAGGCGGCTGGGACATGGGCTGGTGGCCCCCCGTACTGGAGATGGTCTGGTCTTGGGAGTGGAAGGCACCAACGACTGGGGCGGGGCGGGGATGAAGTCAGGATTAGACTGGGGCTTCCACACACGTTCTCAGCAGCTTCTGCACACCGAGTCAGCGTCTAAAAGCGCAGGTGAACTAACAGCAGCTGAAAATATAGCATTCATGTCAAACACCATCAACCCAGAAAGATTCAACACAATATCATCTGCCAATCGGTTATCGCATTCTCCAGCAGTCAAAACAAACCGTTTCCCCTTCTCCATGCGGAGCAGCAAGATTGACTTTGAAGGGCTACCAATTAGAAGACATTAAAAACCCTCCCATTACGCACTTTCCACAAAAAGCATAACTACATCCCACTCAAATAACTGCAATAAAGAAATGAGACAGACCGAGAGCCCACTGAAGCATGCAGTCGTCGGGCTTCACTCAAAGGAATCCGATCGAGAAAAACGAAGGAGTGAACGTCAGGGCCAGTCACAGACGCCCAAGTTCTTTTAATATTTAAAAAAGAACGCGTTACGAGGTCCAAGCACGGCAATGACAGAGCGATTCTCCAAAGTATAACGACCACTTGTTATAAAACAAAAATCAATGCTTTTGTCTAGGAAAACGATGTATCCAAGCACTTAGGTGCCTATGGCCAAGTAAAGTGGTCACGTTCGGACATTTCCAAAAGCATACAAATCTGTACAAAGTATCATGGTCTATCAATCAACTGAGCCGAAATCTTGCAAGAAAATATTTACAATTTAAATACACGTGTACATAAAGGAACAAACATGTCATCATTAGTTTGCCTTTAAAACTTGACCACCGCAGTACAGTTGTACGTACCCAACTTGAGCAGGACAAAATGTGTTGTGGCTCTGCCTTTATACAGCACTGGTTTACACTCATGGATGAACAAAGGCAGAGGCGCCCTAAAATGAGACTGATATACTTAATGCACAAAAGTTTCAATCATTTCATTGTCAAGAGGCACTTCCTTGTGGGATTAGGTAAATCTTGATTTAAATGTAGCGTTCAACAAAATCGTGCCAAACGGACCCTACGAGATCCAATGCAAAACTACATTATGTGTTGATGGAGAAACATTCCAGCCAATTTAATAACTTTATCGCACACTTCAGAGAGCTACCAAAACGCAAACTATCAAGGCTCCCACAGTGAGAGACATATTCCAAAGTCAGGAATATAGGGTTCTACTGAACCACAGACAAATCTAAATTTGGGACACTCGTTTCGTAGTGCTTCCAAGTTTGTAAACAGAAGGCTTAACATTCACACAGTACACTGCCATTCTTTTAAAGTGGGTCGAGGCGTTGCGTCACTCAGACAATGCAGACACAGAACATTCCGGTCACTGACGTCAAGGTTGCTGTGCTGCCAGCCAACCAGCTGCAGCAATAGCATTTCACTGAACTCTGCATTACTCAGAGAAACCCCTGGGTGGCGGGGTGGTGAATGCACCGATTCATTCAAAAGGGCTTTGAAGGAACTGTTCGGGCAACATCAGTTTCCATATGACCATTCATACAACCTGCTAAAGCGCAGCCCGCGTGTTCCTGCGAACCAGCTGCCAAGAATGCGGGATAGCCATTCAGTAGGTTCATACTGAGTGTACTTAAAGTTGAGCACTAACGTTATATAGATGGGTACCAAGTCTTCTTACCAAATACAACCAAAAGATTTTGAACCTTTACTCCTCCTGTGTATTAAAATCTCTCAGATTTACAAAAGCCGGAGGGAGGAACGGCTCTTGAAAAACACTTACGACCGTTAGGGACAGGACCCTATTCTCAGACGAAGGAAAAAAAAAAAAAAAAGGAGTTAGTCTAGCTTTAGTTAACCACTTCCTCTGGCCCGGTCTACACGCGTCATCTCAGTATTACAGCACAGGAAGCCCCCAGAGGCCCAGATTCCCTGGCTCTGCAGACAACCCATTCCAGCCCTGGCCCTTTCATTAAACCAAGCACAGGTTAGACAACGTCGCATAACCGGTTGCAGCGTTGGTTTCATATGGGCCGCTTTAGAACATTTTTTGCAAATGCAAAGGAGCGCGTTTGTTTCCGAGAGCAATCACGGATAGGAGGCTAGATCACTGCTGAGATTAACGAGGGTCAACGCACTTCCCCCAGCGAACCCAGTTTACATCATTTTAACAGCCATTTAAGCTTGGGTTGCAGGACCAAAACTTCATTTATTTACCGTCTAAACTTTTGAAAACATCCGGCCAAGCTAGCTTTGAATTTCGTCAGGTGTTGAAGGACGACGTTTAACCTCCACTGGTGAGCAACATCTGTACTGGGTCTGGAACCCCCCCCCCCCCCCCCATCCAAAACTTTCCTTGCAGAGAACAGGCTAGACACGCTCTCGTGAGATTTCGCATCTCTGCTCAGAGACTTCTGGTTTAAGGGAAACGACCCATCAGCGATGGTTCACGCTTTGCATTTGGGGACCCGCGGCCACAATCTTCACAAAGCCTCTGGTTCATTTTCAGGCAGCACTTCACTTTGCTGCATCGAAGGCACAGGACTGAAATGGCGAGAAGTCTGCCAGTCTCACCCTCCTTACCAGACTGCAGCTGCTCCTGCTGAATCTCGGGCTGCTCCACCACGTGCTGTGCCGGGCCACTGAAGGCCGGGCTGTAACCGCCCGGGTACTGGCCCGGCTGCTTCATGGACTCCGTCTCGTTGGCTGGGGGAACGGGGGCGTTCAGGTTGAACACCTGAGGAACAAGATCCACTTCAGACAAAAAAAAAAAACTAGAGCATTTGTTCTCTGCTCCGATTAATATTAAGGCAAGCATTCTATTGTAGGGAAATTACGGCTTTTAAATATTTAGGTCTAACCAAAAATGAAACCGGTCCACTGGGTTAGGCCAATATAAAATAGATATTTGGGTGGCCAAACAATGAGACCAGCCCAAGGTAGAACTTTGAAGAATAAAATGGCTTGTGATATAGTTTAGGCCATAACACTCCTATAAGGTTATAAATTCAGTTTGTAGTGCAACAACCCGACAGACGGGGGGGGGGGCAGTGGAGAAAAACCATGCAGAGGAAGAGAAAGGGGGCGGAGCCTACTGTCTGCATAGACTGGAATGGGGCGGCGTTGACGTTGATGCCACTGCTGTGGAGGGGTTTGGAGACGGGCTGGAACACCTGGGACTGCGAGGAGGTCGGCAGGGACGAGGGGGGTGGCTGCTCGGACGAGAGGGACATTGAGGCCTGGAGGAAGAGGAAGAGGCGGAGGGGGGTGAGGGGGCGGGAGATGCATTACTCGCACCGCCTAAAACCCAGGGATGCCCCCCTCACTTTAGATGAGAGGGGTCAAAAACATGCACACACACCAAGGCCTGGGCCACACACATCTCCAGAAAGACAGGAACGGAACGGTCTACACACTGCAGACTTAGGCCCGAGTAATGCTTACCTGGATTGGGTCAATGCCATCCGTTGGTGCTCGGGAATCTGTTGGGTGGGACGACTGGTAGAGGGGCGAAGAGGAGACAAAAGCTTCAGGTGTGGGAGAGACAATGGGGACCTGGGAGAAGGAAGGAGGTTCAGTAATATTACCGGATTTCTACTCCTCACACAATCGGATGACTGCCGTAAATAGCTGCCAAGCGAACAAGCAGGTAAAACCAGCCTTACTTGTGTAGGTTCTGCCGGTACGGGAACCGTGTTGGGTTGCGTCAGTCGGGAGTCCGGATGAACTGTACAAAACAGCAAGAGATCATCTTACTTCCAAAAGCTTTTTGAAGCGATCAGCGCCAAAGTTCTGAAGTCAAGAGGGCAGAAACAAAAAACGCCGAGGAGAAGGCGAGTCGGCACCAACCAGGGGGGCAGACCATGTGAGTCAGGTCCAGTTCCTGGCAGGGCTTCATGGGCTGAGCAGACACGATGGCTGGGTCTATGGCCTGGCCGTCAAACTCCAGCATAGAGTCCTGAGGACAAATCACCACAGGCCTTAGTGTCACCAGGGCGCCTAAAACCGTCCAATCAACAACCAGCCTCGTCTAAACATGCCTAGTTTTAACATCGATACTGAACCAATCGTGCATGGCGCTAACCTACAAGGACAAATCCATCCATTAGCAGGTCTTCCCACAGACATGGGACGGTTCTAGCACAAGGTCTCACCTGCATGAAGTTGTAGGGTCCCTGCATCTGCGCCATGAGGTCCTGCACCGCCTGCTGCCTGACAACAGGGTCCGCGGTGGGCACAGGGGTCACGGGGTTAAAAGGGTGGGGCTCCGGCACGACAGGGAGAGGGGCCGTCTGCTGCTGCTGCTGCTGCTGCTGCTGCTGCTGCTGCTGAATGGCACTGACCACCTGGAGAGAAAAGATGGAGGTTCAGACGAAGCCAGGGTTCTGAGCCCAGGACACCGTAACTAAAGATGTGATTGCATAAGCACGATCCAGGTGCAGAGGAGAAAAACTTGCCACAGATTCTGTGCTCCAGTTATCCACTTGTTCTTTATCACAGCTGCTGAATGTGGCTTCTGGAATGAACTGTCTGTTTACAAACTACAGAGAGAGGCGCACAACGTTAGGCATGACCACCAACAACATCCAAAATACCTCCACAGGCAATTGATTAGGACATAGCTCTTAACTACAAGTAGATGGAGGCAAATCAAATAAATAAATAAAAAACACACTGAAATACCTCTGTGGCCTCCACTTCAATTGGCTCTGCGTAATCTTCAGGAACCTCACCTTCTGCAACAAAAATGTTTTATTAAGGCGCCGAACAAGTCATTTCTCCACGCACAGCTTAATTGATAAGGATCTCGCCAATAAGAGAGTACCTAGGCTGCTCCTCGGGGGGTGGGGGTGGGGAGAGCCTGGCTCCTCGGGGTGGGGGTGGGGGGTACCTGGCTCTGTAGGCGGCTCCTCGGCCTCAGAAGATTCAGCCACCACTGGCATCTGCTCCTCGTCCTCCTGGAACAGTCCGTTCTGGTGCGTGTGGGCTTTGTCAAAGTAACCGCTCTGCAGCACCTTCTCCAGGGTGTTCCTAAGGGCTTTGTCTGGAGAGAGCAGGAACCAGCGTTTAAATATTAAATGGGCATGTCTTTTCATCAGTCCTGAGGCAAAACACCAACAAAGCAGACACCGGGTTCCTGTTTAGCGCAGCAGGAATTAAACTGCTGGACAAACACCAGCCATTCTATACTTCTCTCAGCCCGTGTCCAATGGCATTCGGTGGCAGGGCGGTCCCCATTCCCGAGCACCGTGCCAGGCTGCAGTGGTTTCACCCGTTAGACCATGTTTATTTATATTCCTTTTGCCACATGATCACCTGTTAACTCACCCACGGAACATGATAAGGTATATGCTCAGTGGGCAGGGAGTAAGGGGTGGGCGCTGCCGGTGGCAGATTTCACTCACAGATCATGATTCCAGAGTGTGCTGGACTGGCACTTCCCTGAGCACAGACACTCAGGACCGGCCGTGCAAGGCAGGAAATTGGCAGGCTTCCCTGCTGCTGAGTCAGGAGAGGCCATCTGAATTAAACCAGGCAGCAGAATGCAGCACTTTTGTCTCTCCACACCCCAGGCTTCCAAGCACCAATCCCTCATCCCAACAATGCCAGAGATGAAAAAGGGCTTCCACATGGACGGCCAGCAAGCCTCTTTTTGGGGAATATTACGCTGGAACGTGTCGTACGGCCAAGTGGAATCCATTCTTTAAAAGAGTTTGAACTTTCTCAGTATGGAGCAATTCATTAAAAACTGTTCCCAACACCTCCACATGGGGCCCATTTATGCTAATCCACTTCAAATGGGTGGGGCAGATTTGAGCGTCACCGTCTGAGATGAGGGGACTCAAAAACTGGCTACTCACACGTTGTCCCTGCCACCACCTTCTCCTTCGCCTCCAGCAGCTCCCAGAAGTGTTGAGACGCCTGTTCGTACTGGTCCGATAGCCTGTAGAGATGACAGCCGTCAACTCATTTCTAAAACACCGTTGGGAATTCCATGACTCGTTGGCGCCCATAAGACATTCTGCACGAGCATTAGCTGTGAAAAAACGCGTCGAACATCTCGCAGAAGATTCATACGGTGGACCGTAACCCCACTACTGTCAACACCAAGCAAAGCATGTTCAGCGTTTCAGGGGACTCTGCCGGATATGCTGACCTAATGTTTTGGTCGCGATCTGGCCCCACCAGTTTGTAGAAGTCGTCGAGGGCGGCCAGGTCCTCCTCCGTCAGTACGGGGCGGCCGCTGGAGCCCTGTTTCAGCTCCTGCCGCACCCCGTCCTCTCCCAGCTTGTCCAGAACGAACTGGAGCTCCAGGACCGCCTTCAGCCTCTTCTGCTCTGCCTCGTCCCGCTGCAACTGCTCGCGCCGGGCAGCCTTCTTCACCGCCTTCTGGATCTGCAGGAGCAGGGGACCGCGACAGCGTGAGGGCCCCATACCAGGTCCAGCAGCCTCAAGGCTCAGGCAAAAGGAACTCGGCGCCGACTGCCACTAATCCTGAACCTGGTCTCTGAAAGCTGCTACAAAAAGAGGATGTTTAAAAAAAAAAAAAAGGGGAAACAAATCTGCCAAGTTCACTGCGTTGAGCAGTACCCGTGCACAGGAAGAACAGACTGCATGTTTGGAGGTAGGAGCGGAGTTCGAGAATTGCACAAATTTACTCACATCTTGACCCAATGCCAGGAAGCTCTTCTGCAACTCCCGAGCGAACTCTAGGTTATTCACCACTTCCTGGAACTTGGATAAGGCTTCCTTCAGGAGGTGCATGAGAAGAAAGATCAGCTCTCTGGAGGACCGACTTTCAGGCTTTGTGTGCATTTACTTGCGACAGGAAGCCTCACAAACCACTTTAAGACCGTCACAAATTTACTTACCAGCTGATCCTGGTTTAGACGCTCGCCATTGCTCTTCTTTGCCTGGTAGTCATCCAGTTTACCCTGAGAAAAGCACAAACGTGTTTAGCCAGAAGTGCACATCACTTCATCCAATTGGTTCTTCAGCAAGACACCCATCGATTTTCAAAGACCCCAGAGCCTCTGATGTGGTAAAACAGGATTAAACAATCCACAATTCGCGTTTAAATAGATCCATTTATAGTTTAACAACAAAAAAGTTAACTACAAAACATTAAAAGAAGCATGAATTATGAGGGGGTCCAACAGAAAACATCCCTGGGGGGACAGGCAGACTACAGCTTCCATTAGATTATCCCAACACTTCAAAACATCATATGAGAAACCAATGAAAAGCAATAGCCAGAAGGCTAATCCCTCCCCATGATGTAGGAAAACAACATTTTACAACTACTTTACTGCACAATGCAGGCTTTATCAGTACTGTATAAGATATAAAGCAACGGTAAAGAAAGAAATGGTGGCTATACCCTGCGTGGAACATCTACAATGGAGAGAACGTTGCACTTTCTGTTTGAGATCTGATCTCTCACATCTGGTGGCAGATTAAATGCTATACATTCTTTAACTGTTCTAAGGAGGTAATACACAGTTAGGCCACATTCACCCCATGCGTCTTAATATTAAGACGATTCGTTTCATTGTCAAATTATAGGGCTCAGATTCAATTAGCAGTTTTCTAGCCAGCTATTTGAAAGGTACTAGTGTGTTTGTCTGATTATTGCGCACTACATCTTTTGAAACAAGGAGACTATTACACTACTGCGAGACGTGCACCTGCCTTGTTTCGTTCAATCTCAAAATTGTCGTAGGTTAAAACTGCTGTCTTCGAGCGACTTGCACAATAAAAATTCATTTAAAACTATAATATTCCGCTTTGACATGCAACATTTTCGAATGAATCGCGAGGCGGTCTTCCAAGCAGTAATATTCCGCTCGGTCGCCATATTAGTTTGAATCCATGTGCAGTGCCGTCTGTTCATAGACGCCTCGGTCACATTACCCGGCCAGATACATTCAAACACGAACAAAACACCTTCCTTATTTCGCCACATAAATGTGAGAAATGTTTCGAAGTTGTCGTACAGAACCTAAAGTGTGGATTAATGTTCAGTCGTCTCCAAGAGAACCATTGCCTAACAACAATTATTCCAAACACAAAACAAAAGAAACCATACAAAACACGATTTGACAAGATTAAACCTTATTCGTAATCACTACTATTTAAGTGAGCAAACGAGGTTTAAATGGAGTGCAGCTCAGTCCAAAATTATTTAAGTCGCTACGTTATAGCCGACTTAGCTTACCAGTTGCTAACTAAACACGAATGCTAACCAGCTAAACACATAAACTTGGCTCCATCCATAGCAAAAAATCTGTACGAATACTAAACAGCATACGTATTACCAGCGATGATTTAACATTTACAAGTCAGTAAACATGAGCGAAGGAGAAACAATATTTCTAAACCAAAAAACCTTCGAAAGGTCAATTTAATCGAAGTGGTAAGATTTTAAAATCTCAAACATACACGTGTTTGTGAGAGACAGTTTTATATAATTTCCACCGTAAAATTACAACAACTAAAATGAAAGGCATTTTACAAGCAAACATTAACAGATGAGTCTTGGGCAAATTAAAGAAACCACCATAGTAATTTAGTATACATTCTCCTAAATACTTTTATATCGGGGAATTTAAGCTTGTTTAAGTCACACCCATCTCCTCAGCCGATGCTAGTTAGGTTACTCTAGGTACTGCCAGACCGACAGACAAAATGCATTCTGTTCATAATAAATTCCCTCTGAAACCAAAGCAGTGTCCTTTACTCCTAGTCTCCCCTCTGGTTCTCCTACAGGAAACGGTCACAATAAGGGTTAAGGGTTCTATGGGATATAGATATAGATATAGATATATATATCATCCCACTGCACAGACCAAGAGTTTTCCAATACTTCCCATCACTTGGAATGGAAGGATAAGGACATTGGGTATACCTAAATACACATTGTAACTCTGCATTTGACTGTTGACTACTGCTCCACCCCAACAGTAATGGCCTTAATCTGGGGCGGGGGGCAGAACTTTTAGGAGATTTTTACCTTTTTCTTCTCCATGTTGCGGACCTTCTTGTCAATGACACCCAGCACTTGCTTCATAGCCTCGGTCTGCGCAGCCGAGGACTGGCCGGTCACGGAGAACTGGCCCATCGATCCGGAAGCGGACCCCACCTCTGGACTAGAGGACTGAACCGTCCTGCTGCCAATCGTCGCGGAGGGCATCTGTGGACGGGTCGTGTAAACGGTGAGCAGGAGAAGCACGACGAGCAGACGGAAGAGTAAAACCAGAGATGGGCGAAACGTCGAGTGCCATCATCCCACACGTTGCTTCAGTCCCATTCACTCTGCAGGACTGCAGGCTGGCAGTCTTGATCAACAGTCATCGGTACCTTATGCACCTTCGTAAACCTTCAGTCATGAAAACTGATGACTTTGTGCCCTGCCTCTAGATCCATCTTGTCAATGACAGTGCGTCTTAGGTTGGCGTTTTTCCCCTTAAGGTTGAGGTTTATTGGGAAGGAGGGCTCCGACACCGACAGCTGTAAGTTTAGCAATCCCGCACTGCAGACTACAAAACAAAGGCCTCCTCCAGCAGGCTTCCTGCAACCAAGCCGGGGCAGGAGACCAAAATGTTTAACAGCAAACATGCATTACGACTCGTTTCCTTATTGGGGCCATCCAAGCCTTCTTCCAAAGCGTCAATACTAACGACCGACAGTGTATCTAGCCATTTAGGGAGGATTGACCGGATGGTAAACATCAAACCAGGTGTGAATTATTGCTAGTTTTTATATTTTGGTAGAATGCCACAGTGCTTTCCATCGACATTAAGTTACAAATACAATGATGCCAACCAGGTAGGTAGACAATATTCACATTTCACAAACTATTTCAACAACGAAATTCTGCGCCGGATGACCGAAACTCCTATTAGCTACACTACTCTCCACTACTCTCGTCTCATTTAAGGTACCAGAATCAAGCAATACACAACTTTCTTTGAAATTCAAGTCAACTTGATTTGAATGATAACACTTTTAATATCTACCAAGCGAGTTAAATAACTCGCCAAATACAAAACTCCCCACCCCTCCACTCGAGTCCTACTTCTAGTGAATTCTCTCCAGTTTTCCCGTAGCCATCTACCCTATACAGCTTGGTATCTCGCAACATGGAAACGGAAGTAATACAACATGTCAACAACGGGCACGAAGAGACAGGTTTTTACTGTTGTCCGAAGAAATAAATCTAGCCTACCATATTCCATACCTAAACGGCATTTGTTTAAATGCGGTGGTTCGCTAACCTAGCCAACTAGCTACTGAATTATCTTCAACTAGATGGTGATCCCGATTCGCTTACCTTTTAGGCTGTTTATATCCACGAGGGGAAAGATTATTCGTTTGGGGTTAAAATTGTCTAAGCTTTTATTGTGTTGCTTTAACGTCTTTTCTAATTTTATGTGGGATCCGCCCCGCCGGCCTCACCGACAACTGAGAGAGAATAGCTGGAAAGGTAACACTTTATATTGAATAAGGGCCCCTTTATAGCTGTCCAAAATTTGCCTGTGTTCTCGAAGGCCGATTTTAATCGCTCAGCTGCAGAAGATACGAATTTGCAACGTATTTTCTCGCAGTAAACAAATCCGGTAAATCAGTCCGAATGAGTTATAAGCATTATAAAACTTGACTATAACAACTCCCCCCCTCCCCTAACCTGGAAGTACATAGACCTTCTTAGAGATTCCATTTGCTATGATTTTCCATTTTAACATAACTTACAAGAGATTTGAGGTGACTGTGGGCCATTGGACAATTTTACCAGAAAAAGTTACATTTCTAATAGCCAGATGAGGTTATCGCAGCAAAGGACATTTCTTGGAAAAGTGTGAGCGTGGTTATACTGAACGTTAGTTAGCTTAATTAACATATACAGGCAAATTCCTTCAGTTTACTAATAAATAAGGCTACATTTGGTACCGATTTTGAAAGGGTGGAAAACAGGAATGTTATCCGTGCTTCTTTCGGTTTTCTTTCAAGCACTTTATAGTTTAGTGCTCTAACATTTGCTGTAAAAAGTAAAAAAAAAAAACACTTCAACAGGTGAAACAGCTTCCTCAAGATATGTAATTAAGGTAACAAATGCAGTGACCTGTGATAAAATCACTTTTTGTTAGCTCACCTTTGCAAAACTTAGAAGGTGTAGTGACGCGCTTGAAGAGAGTACTGACGTCTCACCTGAGGAGGTAGTCCGTCTGTGTTATAGTTACGCTTAGGGAACAGGGCCCTTTCTCATTCCGGTTGACTACAACACACATCTGTCACAACCATATGTCTATGAATGCCTAATTAATTTTAAATATAACTAGCCTACCTCATAAGATGTCTTACTTGTGATATATATATATTGATTGTACGTATACTGATTTTGGTTTTTCGTGTAAGGGTCAACTTGAACAAACATTCCCCCAGAAGGGGGCAGTAAAGGTATAACAAATGGATTGCTTTGTCTGGTCACCGCTGTAGCAGAATTAAAATACAGCCTGCTCTTACCACGGAAGTCGTCCGGTTTTTACTTGGTATATGGATGGGCGGGGCTGTTGCTCTTAAAATTGTAATATATATTTAAATAACATGTATTTAATGTTATTTATAGCCGTAATTTATTTAAATAATGTATGTTGTTCAGTCTTCTGTATTTTACCTTAATTTAAAAAAATAACTTTGCTGATCAAAGATAAAGACGCTAGCATTCAAAGGAGGTATCTGTGCTGTCACTCTTGCTCACGGGCAGTGGCATGAGAACCCGATCCAAGGTCAGAACACATGACCTTGCGAATTGGCCAGTTGTACATCCTCTGTTGACTAATCAATGGCAGTACTGTGGCAATTCCACCCAGGGTCCTTATGACAGGGTTTGATGTGGGGAGGGCTGCCTCCCCCAGGCGTGTTGAACGGTATCCAGCAGGCCCTTTTGGGTATCGGGTGCATGGGGGTCTGAAAGAGAATCCCGTTGACCCCTGGGGACCTGCTAACATGATAAACAAACTGTAGGGGAGGATTTGGTTCTGGTCAAACCGTTCTTGCTCAACCAGCTCCATCATACTCTGCTGCTTGAGATTTATTTAAATAGGCATATTTAGCGTGGAAAGCAAAAATGGTTATTTTTCTATAATTTGTAGGAAATAAGGGATTAACGTTGTGCTTTTAATCATGGAAACAGGGCAGAATAATCACAGAACAGGGCAGAATAATCGCCTAACATGGCAGAATAATCACAGAGCAGGGCAGAATAATCACAGAACAGGGCAGAAAAATCAGGGAAACGGCAGAATAATCACAGAACAGGGCAGAAAAATCACAGAGCAGGGCAGAATAATCACAGAACAGGGCAGAATAATCACAGAGCAGGGCAGAAAAATCAGGGAAACAGGGCAGAATAATCATGGAAATGGCAGAATAATCACAGAACATGGCAGAAAAATCAGGGAAACAGGGCAGAATAATCACAGAACAGGGCAGAATAATCGCCTAACATGGCAGAATAATCACAGAGCAGGGCAGAATAATCATGGAAATGGCAGAATAATCACAGAACAGGGCAGAAAAATCATGGAAACAGGGCAGAATAATTGCTCTATGGCCAGAATAATCGCCCAACAGAGCAGAATATTCGCCCAACAGGGTATACCAGTCAGGTCTTCAAGGTTGGCCACTGATAAGCCAAGTTGGTAGGAGTAGAGTTTTTTTATGTATTTATTTATTTATTTATTTTTTATTTTCGCACTAAATGAGTCAATATTAAGACAGTTTTTAAATGTTGAAACTGGAACCAGAGAAACCTGACCACACTCTCTAAGAATGTAGAATCAGCTAATCAGAGGCTTTGTTAGGCGAATACAGGAAGCAGTTATCATGCCTACACTTCTCTTTTATTGCTCTTTCCTATTGAAAACGTATTTTCATAGGTGGATAACACTGATTAGGAGTGGTTCTCAGAGGGAAATAAACCCCCTTTCAGCGAATGACTCATTTCCTTAACCTGCTATGCTTCAAAAAGACAACGGGGCGTCCTTTCGCGTTTCGCATTTCTTGTGACTGAGTTCACCTGCATGGGAAATGCTGTGTGTTTGTGCTCTGTCATCCTCCATGTTATTACCCAGCTCAGATCCATCCGCCAAACAAGTTCTGAATTTAGTAGGATCAAGCAATCGGGTTTCATCCTTGTGCAGAGGTTAGTCAGGCTGCTTTGGAAAGGGACCGTTCAACCGTTTGACTTCTGATTAGGCAGGAAGGCAGTAGCCTCGCTCCTGCTGCTCCAGAGCCTGCTGCATCGATAGGAAGTCCAGGCCCGGTCCTGTCCTGTCCAGGAAATGGATCTTCAGCTATAATCAGGCCCCTATGGGTGATGCTTCTTGTTACGAGGAACAGTGGAGTCCACTCCGCTTACCTGGCCCTGTCCCCACAGCGCTCATGTTGTCAGCCTTGTTTCCTTCTGCGAAGGAGCAAACTATTATTAGGCCTAAGCTAACGGAAAAAAAAACGTGCAAAACAGCCTTTCCCCTCAGCTGGTTTCATTTTTTCATTTATTTCACACAGTAGAACTGGAGGGAGGCCCAAACTTTGACCTGATTTTTGTTTCATGGAACTCACAGGAAGAATAAGTCTGAGAAGGCAACGAAGGCAATCTTTCATCCAGGCCTTTGTTTTCCTTCTTCACCCACTTTCCACGTGACCTTTTACCCTCACCCCATAATTCCCCAATAGCCAAAACAGGAAGTTACGCTCTGGCTACTCCACTGACAAAGAGTTTATATACTCTACTGATATCCGTTTTAAAACTCTGAGGGCGGACCATGGAAAAAGAATATCACGAGTGCCTGCGACACTGCATTCAGAAGTCCAGTTAAATGGTGTTGTTGACCACTGCAATGGTCCAGCTGTACACTCAACCTGGACCCTGACCCCAAAACAAGACATCATGGTTTTGCAGACACCATCTCCTGTGCGATATCTGTTTGTGTCCCCGACTGTGTCGAGAGATGCAGTAAAATAGTACAATAGACCAGATGTGCTGTTTTAGAGAGCTAAAATCTTGTAAATTACTTTGTAATTACTTTGTAATTACTTTGCGCTGTTCATCGCAAAGCTCGCCCTTTCGGTATGACGGGGGGAAGCCTCAGTCCCCAGAGCAGCTATCCCGTTGTGAAAATCCCCCACAATGCAACAGAGGTCCTTGGGGTTTCTCCAGTACACTCTCTACTGTGGCTCCCTACTCCTATCAGCTTAAGCCATCTGGAAGCAGTCAGCCAATGACGACCCAGCAGGATGGCCAAGCGAAGACGACAGGAAGTCAGGACAGCGCCCAGCAGTTGCATCCCCCCGTTTCATCGGCTCACATTTCCTGTTCATCCTCAGGGTTCATCCTGTCTAACTTGTAGAAAGTGGCGGATAGTGAAAGCTATTTTTTTTTACTGTATTACCCCACATTGGCACGTAATAACTTCTACCCTTCTATAACTTTTGACTTCTGTAATTCAGTCATTATATCATGATTTCAGGGGCTTTTACATTTTACTAATTAAACATTTCTAAGCCGTCTTAAAAACCTTTAAAACATTAAAGGCCTCCTTAAAGGAAAATGGTGACATTTGTGGACTTTTAAAAATATTTCTTGACCCACTTGTCAGTTTTAATAGCCCAACAGATACAGCTTCCTATTATAATGTAAATATACGTACAACTTTACTCTTCCACAAACTTCCGCTAGACCTAGAAAGTTGGGTGTCTGTGCAGTGTTAGGGTATATTTGGGATTAAAACAGTCATTTCCAGATGACACTATATTCTCTACTGTACTATCAACTTCAGGAACATTTCTTATTCAAAGCTGTAAATAAGTTCATTCTAAAATTCCGTCTGTAACGACTTTTCCATACTTCAAGTACAACAACAAATGGGCTTAAAATACACCTCCAGCCCACTTAAACAAAAGACAGCAGACAGGGGTGACTAATCTAGGTGGAAGGTATAAAACTCTGAACCTGCCCTCCCTCCGAGGCTGGCCTGCTGAGTGACTGGCTGCTGTCTGTCTTGTAGCCGGAGATAAGTGCTTTCATCCTCAGGCTACTCTGCATGGGGGTTCTTGTGGTGCAAGCGAGGCCCCGGGGCCCGTGTAGCGCGCCTTTGGTGCCGGGCCGGGGGGGGGGGGGGTTATCTTCCAGCCCAGTCCAACTGCAGGCTGTGTCCCTTTCTACATCGGGGAACCCCAGATGCTCTGGCAGGAGATAAGAGAAGCCCTCCCTAACTGCTGCCACCACCAGGGTGGGGTACGGGGAGGGAGAACAAGTGGACGGAGAGAGAAATGGCTGGCCCTTCCGCCTCTAATCGTGGAGATGTTTAAACTTCACCCCTTTCTCTCACATGGCATGTCATTTTCGGCCACATCTTTCAGCTGTTCCTCTGGCGAAACGATAAAAACCGAACAGCCCAAGGAAGGCTCCGGTTGGGGGCCCATTGGAGTGAAGCCAAACAATAAAACAAGCTGAAATAAGTTCCTTCTAATGCCACCAGAACTGTATACACACCGTTGGCACCCAGTTGCCTGGAAGACAACTTAAAGTGCAATAATATAAGAAACATTGAGCCGTAAGAAACATTCGTACTTAAAGCAAATAGTTTCATTATAACTGGCAGACTCTGAACAGGCCATGAACGATCCAATAGGTCGATTTCAGTGGGACTGATATGATAAACACCCTTTATATTATTATACCTAAAAAAATAACTGTATAAATATTAAATTAATTGGGATCTTTGTTGTCAAGTTATTTTCATGCAACGACGCCAAAGTTTTGAAATAATATATTGATATGAGTTCGGCAGAGGATATAATTGCACGAATACTGTTGTTTTATTGAACTTTGAAGGGGCCTTGTCCAAACAGTCTCTATCACTTTAAGAGCGGTTTCATTTGTCGTCGTGAGCAGGAAAAAGGAAACGAAACAAGAGACCGGGGGGGGCGGAGAGGGGGTAGCTGTTTAAAAATACCTACTGTACCAAATAGAGAGCTGTTGCTTTAAGGACTGCAAGCGGTCTCTGCAGACAGACCATGAGTTAGACAGAAAGGGAAAAGACGATATAAAAAACATATATCCTAAATAATTAATTACAAGTTGATAGTGCAATTAATTCCAAATTTCGTTTCTGTTGGATGATGGAAAAAGCACCTACTGCAAACAGAAGAACAATATTTGGCATCCAGGGACCACCAGGAAATAGCTATCGAGAAAAAATTACCAATTGTAATTGTGAAATGCGTTAAATCACGTATTCATGTAGGGGACGTATTTAAAAAAAAAAATCCAACTTGGACTCGAAAACTCTTGGAAATATAAGGTAATTGGCAAGTAGCGGTGGTTTCTAGTTAATTATAGGTAAACAGGTGCAGGGTTTTTTTTTTTGTAAGTGTGTCCACTTTCGCGAAAATAAAGTACATGATAAATCTTTTGATGTTATATTAATTTAAAACTAGATTAACCAAAACAGGCAAGCGGAGTATATTTAGAGGCATACGACACATCTGTGGTCTTTGATGCTAACCCTTTTGCTAAAAGAAAGGATAATTTCACTGGAATGTCATCTACTATCGAGAGGAAGAGCTTGGAGCCGAACGAGTAAGTGAGATATTATTTGAACTGGAGAGTTTAATCGTTTTCTATCTAATCTAATGAATTTGTTTTGTCATATAATGTTTAATATAACGAATTATCAATAATAAGCTATAATTAATTTGCATCCAGCTTGATTCGCATCATTCAAACAGCGAGTAGCATTTCTCGACACAATTACGAGAAGACGTGTTCGTGGTGCGTACGTTACGGAGTTCGTGTAAATTCTCAGTCTTGCGAACGAGCACAGAAGCTGATGTTGCAGTACTGCACGCCGAACGTAGCCACGGCGCCTTACTTTAAAAACGTCAAAGAGGCTTGTGCAGCAAGAGCATGGCCTCGGCAGAAAATATAACCGGGTAAATAAATCGGGAGTTATGTAATGGTCAGATGGTCCCGCGCTTCCAAATTTTCATAATAATTAATAATAATTGTTTGGTTCTTTTAAAAAAAACAAACAAAACAAAACAAAAAACCGCCTAGCTGTGGCGGGGCAAGTATAGGATGTATTTACTTCTGACGTTTATATTTTCACGGTAGGTTACTTTAAAACCTAATGCTTTTGCAGTAAGTGGTTATTTTAAATGGCAAAGGTTATGGATGCACCCAATGGTGGAAAAGAGGATTGAAATTAACACCAGACAAAAACCTCTTTTATCCAAGAAGTTATCTTCGTTAGCGGTGTTTTAACAGCTGAATAAAGTACAAGGGAACAGCATTCCCATAATAACCCTGCGTCACCTGGATTTGGGCAGGGAGCCGGTGGACGAAGTCCTCCAGATGCCCCCCTCTCTGCTGACCTGTGGCGGGTGCCAGCAGAGCATCGGAGACCGTTTCTTCCTGAAGGCCATTGAGCAGTACTGGCACGAGGACTGCCTGAGCTGCGACCTGTGTGGCTGCCGTCTGGGCGAGGTCGGACGCAGGCTGTACTACAAGCTGGGCAGGAAGTTGTGCCGCAGGGACTACCTGAGGTGAGAGACTGACCGTCCCAGAGAGAGCCACCGTCCGAGAAAAGAACCGCCGCCCGTGGTTTCACCACCATCACGTGTTTGTTGCCTGTTTTCCACAGGGCAGACGCAGAGTGACGTTTAGTGAGAAAATCGAGAGAACTTAACTACTTTAACGACTAGAGTCCTATCTGACATACTTTACACCTGTAATCCGGATAATCCAGTGTCATACGTCATGTCATGCTGACAATATTTCTGATAAAGACAGGTGTGGGTGACGTTGACGAAAGACAGTGACGCCAGCAACAATTGCTGCAAATTGTCCCAGACAGATTGCCGGTTGAAAAATGAGGTCTCCTTTTTTTCCGAACCCCTGCAGGCTCTTCGGACAGGACGGACTGTGTGCGGCGTGCGAGAAGCGAATCCGTGCCTTTGAGATGACAATGCGCGTACGCGACAAGGTGTACCACCTGGAGTGTTTCAAGTGCGCCGCTTGCCAGAAACACTTCTGCGTGGGGGATCGTTACCTTCTCATCAACTCGGACATTGTGTGCGAGCAGGACATCTTTGAGTGGACTAAACTCAACAACATGGTGTAACCCCCACCCTCCCGCCCATGTGTCTGGAAGTACCAGGACAAACTAGAGAGGACTTCTCTTGGCTCGGGTTCCATAATGTTTAAAAAAAACAAAAAAAACATCCCTTTTACAGATGAATGCTAGTTAGTGATCTATATTTTTGGTTGTGTATAAACATTTGGTGATTTAACGGGCATTAGAAGAACGATGAAATAATTAAATATTTTTAATATTTTTGTTACATAACTGAGTACTGGTTAAGTCTAAGGATCCTGAAGAAGCTTACTGAAAGACCTTGGACTTGGACTTGGTGAACTTGGACTGAACTGGGCACACAGGATTTTGTTTTGTCTTATTATTAACTGATATTAAAAGGGTAGTGCACCACTGATTCATTATTATTAGTTATTTTCAATCGCGCAAATGAAGTAAAAAAAAGAGTGTATACTTGATTCCATACCAGCAGGCTATGTGTTCAGAATTCAGGGGAGGAGCGCCCTCTAGTGAAACATAGGCGCAATTCCGTCTAAAGGAATGGAACGAAGGTGTTTTAATTGTGTAATTTATTCGCCGAAGTGCAGAATCCACATATTTCTATAATAAAACGCAGAAATGTATATAATGTGTTTTAAATGTTTTTTAGAAGTACTTTTATAACCGTTTTGGAAAATCCATGCTACTACAAGGGCCACCAAAAAAATAAAAGTTTGAACTTGTCGGTCACTTATACAGTTCAACGTTCACCACCAGATGTCGCCAGAGTACTTTTTTTCAGTAATTCAGTTCTCATTCTGCCATTCTTTTCTCTTTTCACGTCAGATACCATAATATGCGGTGATAGGGCGCAAGTGCACATTATACACCCAGGCTATTTAATATCTAAACAAATAAATACTTTTCTATTTATAGACGTTTCGCTTCAATAAACCCAGAATGAGAAGTGGATGTGTTCCCACAAATGCATATCCAGCAGATATCTTTGTAAAGAAAGATAAAAACAGCACTTGGGTGATAAAATAAAACTTGTTAACATGTCAGCCTCCCACAAACTGGAGGAATGAATTGCCAGACCGTTTAAGAATGTTTATTTCGGCGCAGAGAATCAGAGTATAAAAAAGCGCCTCGCCTGGGTAGTATGGAATTCATTTCCATTGACAGGGAAGGGGCGATCACTCTTTATCCCGAATCCCTTTGGGGCTTTCCGAAAATCAGGCGAAAAAGTGACGCAGCCACCCACCCACGCACCCACGCATGCACAGACAGATGCGTGCCAACCGATCACACATGCGCCTCTGGCGTGATGACAGTGGCCTTTCATGTGGGCTGCTTTATTAGCCAGGCCCCCCCCCCCGATTAATCTTCAGTACTATCTCATCCCCCAGCCTTGCTGGCCCACCACAGCCCTGAGCACAGAGGGTTTGTGCCCATGGTGCGCTGGGCAGGCTGGCGGAGCACAATCCGGGAGGGATCAGACGTTAGCTCCCTCCAGCCATGCTGGCCCCTTGGTTAGCGCTGGGCCCCTTGGTTAGCGCTTAGCATTTAACGCACAGAGCGCCATGGTTAACGCTTAGCCCCTTGGTTAGCGCTTAGCATCTAACGCGCAGAGCGCCATGGTTAGCGCTGGGCCCCTTGGTTAGCGCTTAGCATTTAACGCACAGAGCGCCATGGTTAGCGCTTAGCCCCTTGGTTAGCGCTTAGCATTTAACGCACAGAGCGCCATGGTTAGCGCAGGGCCCCTTGGTTAGCGCTTAGCATCTAACGCGCAGAGCGCCATGGTTAGCGCAGGGCCCCTTGGTTAGCGCTTAGCACCTCACGCGCAGAGCGCCATGGCAGAGCACTGGGTAGAAGTTAAAGTGAGGGATGTGGCTTAGCACGGAATCAGGGGATGTGGGCTGCGTACACACAGAGAGGATCCTCATCCAATGCAAAATTTGTGTGAATTTTTATTGTTTTTATTATTATTTATGATGCAGATAGTCTTCTGGCCAGGACAATAGATTTATTTATATATATAAATATATATGGAGAGAGAGAGAGTAGCGTATCATTTCACTAGCCCCATAATGCAGCCCACATGTTGTTAAACAGCTCTGGTTGTGCTTCTGCCAGAAATTGTGGGTGGTTCCTGCAAGTGCCTTCCAGTTGGCCTCTTCCTCGCTCTGCAACTGAACAAGACTCTTCCTCAGACTCACGATAAATTTGACACACAGCGTCAGCCTCCGGGCCCGGCTGCCACAGGGACTGTGGGCCTGACACGCAGCTGAGGCTTCTGGGAACACCAGGAACACCAAACAACAACCACGCAGAAGCCACGACCGCAACAGTCGCCACACCGCTAAAAAAGTTGCCCATTTTTACCCTAGTTTTGCGGGGGCCTTCCAGAAAACGCGAGGAGTGGTGATAGACACTCATGCCCAAACACACACATACATCTCACACAAACCTGCCATATTTAAAACATCTAGACGGGTACAAGGCATGAGCAAACTGTAACTGTTGTTAGCCCATTATAATGATTAGAATCTTTCTCATGTCTCCATTGTCTTAAGCGTATGTGTCTGGCTTGTAAGGATACACTGTCTCTACACTAAAATATGAAAAACGGTGGGATTTACAGACCTCTGGCATTGGATGATTTTGGCATTAAGAACAGTCAGTGAACAGTAAAGTTTGATGAGGAAGAAGCTTTCTGATGCCTCGAAAACACAACGTCAAAATAGGTCAAATACTGACCGCCGAGATTTGGAAAAGGGGCCGGACCTAAAATGGGGGGAGGCGGTTAGAAAGGGACCGGACCTAAAATGGGGGGGGGGCGGTTGGAAAAGGGAGTGAGTGAAGAGAACACATAGCGCAGGCGAGACACTGTCAGGCAGATAAATAGCCCCCTGTTAACACTCGACGGCTTTGTGCTTGTCACGGAAACGGCACTACCAGCGGGGAATCATCCTGTGCGTCTGTCAGCTCCTTAAAGACCTGCCCTTTCAGCAGACACGCTTTCCAGCCCCCCCACCCAATAATCCCCCCTCTTAGAGGCCCAGGGAGTAAACTTACTGGAACACAGCTAAGACAGATAATTGCACCCACGGCTTGTGTGTGGGGTCCCAGAAAACGTTTAAATCTGTCGTAATCGGGAGTGGGGAAAATGGCGCTAACAGACACTAACAAGTGGTTAGCATTTTGGATTGTCAAAGAGCCGCGACCACATGAGGAAAGGATAGTGCCTGTCTCCCAGCCAGATGGGGAGAATAAAGTCTGCAGGGAGAGTGAAGAAATAAAACCCAACAGTGATGTGAACCCTCACACAGCAGCCTCCACTTTCAGAACCCATGAAGGCTCGCCAGTCGGACCCACGACTCCAGAACTAATGGGCTGATGCACAAACCAGTCAACCAGGAGAATTACTGGCACCCATCAAACGCCGCGTCCAAAAGCCGCTCGCCCCACATTTTCCCAGTCAGAGACCGGGAGTGCTGATGGAAACATTGGCCTGAGGAAGCATCTCAAACTGGGCTTGGGACATCGAGACGGGCACAGATTTTCATCAACTGGCTCACAGAGGCTCACTGACAGTCCTCTGGCAGGCCCGGGCTGCACTCATTTTTAATAAATAAACATGAGGCAGAGGGTGTACAGCGCCGGGCTGGGGGCATCTACCTCCCGAAAAGGAGGGCACAAAAGCGCCTGTCCCTGTCCCAGGGAGCGCTTGTCTATGGGTCCACAGCCCTACTCCCCTGCCCAGGCCAGGGCGGAGCGGGAATCGGGGGTTTTTACTCAGAGCCCCGGGGCAGGCGCATGGGCAATGCAAGCCCCACCGCAGATCATAAAGTGTGAGCGCTGATGCCATCTCAGCATTCTGCCAGCTGATCAGCTGCCCAGAAGGGGCCTGTTTCCAATCCCAGTATTCTGAGATACCTGCGTTATCATTGTGCTTCTCAATCTTGCCCTTCTCTTTCTCTTTCTCTCACCTCCTTCCTCCTGTCTCTTCTTTCTGTCTGTTTCTCACCTCCTTCCTCCTGTCTCTTCTTTCTGTCTGTCTCTCACCTCCTTCCTCCTGACCCTTCTCTTTCTCTTTCTCTCACCTCCTTCCTCCTGTCTCTTCTCTTTCTCTTTCTCTCACCTCCTTCCTCCTGTCTCTTCTCTTTCTCTTTCTCTTACCTCCTTCCTCCTGTCTCTTCTCTTTCTCTTTCTCTCACCTCCTTCCTCCTGTCTCTTCTCTCTGTCTTTCTCTCACCTCCTTCCTCCTGTCTCTTCTCTCTGTCTTTCTCTCACCTCCTTCCTCCTGTCTCTTCTCTTTCTCTTTCTCTCACCTCCTTCCTCCTGACCCTTCTTCTCCTCAAGTACACAAAGTCAGTGAGGCCAACCCCAAGCAACCGAACGCCCTCAGATCAAACTCACTTTGAACAGCAGATGGCGCTAAACATCTCTTAAATGGAGTCCATTAGGCTGCACATTTGTGTGAGAGAGAAAAATACAGAAAAAGAGGTAACACAAGAGAAGGAAACTTTTCCCGGAACTTTTCTCTATTTTGATATTGAGAAAACGTCTGCAGGTGAATATCGGTAAAGCGTGAGTCTGAGGAGAGAAACACATCGTTACCTCTCCATGAAAGTATCTTGCAGTGAGCATTGCCAGAGTGAGCGATGTCAGAGTGAGCGATGTCAGAGTGAGCGATGTCAGGGTGAGAGATGTCAGGGTGAGAGATGTCAGGGTGAGAGACGTCAGGGTGAGAGACGTCAGAGAGAGATGTCAGGGTGAGAGATGTCAGAGTGAGAGATGTCAGAGAGAGATGTCAGGGTGAGAGACGTCAGAGTGAGAGATGTCAGAGAGAGATGTCAGAGAGAGATGTCAGGGTGAGAGATGTCAGGGTGAGAGATGTCAGAGAGACATGTCAGGGTGAGAGATGTCAGGGTGAGCGATGTCAGAGTGAGAGATTTGAATGGGCTAGCACGACTGTTACACAGCCGTAATCACGTGGCTTCACTCAGATTCACAAACTGCCCAGACTAAATGTCTCCTGCCCATTGCAGGCAGTGAATCAGCTCCCTGTTTTAAGCACTGCGTTTTCTCGCACGTTGGGACATTGTATTCCAAATCCCTGCCAGCTCCCATGAACCTCCGTGGGAAGGTGTGGAGTTTCCACACAGCGCATTCCGTCTCTCACAAATAATCAGGCCCAACAACTCACGCTCACACTCCGCTCACATGCAGACACCGGCGCATCACGGGTACCAGACCCAGCCCAGCTCCGGGCTGCCCGGCGGCTTGGAGCTACATTCCTCCACACACACAGACACCATATCTAGCAGGCCAAGAGAGGGGAGGCTGGCGGTGCAAAGCAACTTCCTCAGATGTGGTACAGTGAGTAATGACCCAACATCCTTCAGCACTCTACCAGCCTGCGAATTCTCACCATATTCAATATGTGTTGTGGATTTATCAGTCGAAAAACCACAGGGCCCCACAAAGGCTCTGGCTGCACCCCAGGCCGCCCCTGCAGGCGCGCCTCCCTCCCTCCCCCTCCTCCTTTCTCTCTACCCCATCCTCCCGTCCTCTCACACCTCTCTCTCTCTTCTTCGCTCCTCTCCCCCCTTACTGCGTCTGACTGTCAGGGGTTTTTCCCTCTTTGTCTCTCTAACCCCCAACCCCAGTCAGTCTTTAGATATCCCAGTTTTTCTAACTTGCCCTAACTGCCCCGCTCCTCCTGTTCCCTCTCGGATTTTACCCATTTCATTTCCTGTTTCACCCCATTTCCACTCTGTCTCTTGAGAAAGTACATGAATTATTCATGAACAGCATGGAAACTGCACGGGCGCAAAGAAAACGCCTTACTGCTCCTATACGGATACCAATCTCCATTATCGTCATGATTACAGAGGGTGGATGTTTGCATGGATATGCAGAAAAGGGGAGGTTTGGGTAGTTTTTCTGGACATGCAGAAAAGGGGAGGTTTGGGTAGTTTTTCTGGACATGCAGAAACGGGGAGGTTTGGGTAGTGTTTCTGGACATGCAGAAACGGGGAGGTTTGGGTTGTTTGCATGGATATGCAGAAACGGGGAGGTTTGGGTAGTGTTTCTGGACATGCAGAAACGGGGAGGTTTGGGTTGTTTCCTTGTCATGTTACCCTGTAGCTAAAGAGGTGGTTTGTTTTTTGAACCTCGGTCCAGGAAAACCTACGTAATGGCTCAAAAGGTCTGAACCCCAAATGAGTTGTTGTAACGATAGTTCCGAGACCAATTTACAGATTGCTTCTCATCATGGAGGGAGCCGGTAGATTTTAACCCCACAGACATGCCCAACCTCAACCACTGACCAGTCTTTAAGTAACAGGACCCAATTTTATTATGTGGGGAGGATATTTGATTGGTGATGGATCTTGCCTGTGGTGTCCCGTATGTGGATCTTGCCTGTGGTGTCCCGTATGTGGATCTTGCCTGTGGTGTCCCGTATGTGGATCTTGCCTCTTCGGTTGACATGGCGCCCAGCAGGGGAGGCGGGCAGGATAATCCTAGTGTGTAATTACCACAGACATCTGTCAGAATACACATCAATCCATCTGCATGCTGGGAGGCAGGGCCCAGTGCTAGATCTAAACACACACACACACACACACACACACACAGACACACACACACACACACACACACAGACACACACACACACACACA
>JAOYSI010051483.1:0-25726 GCA_025775065.1 Hiodon alosoides | reverse complement strand
CTCTCTCTCTCTCTCTCTCTCTCTCTCTCTCTCTCTCTCTCTCTCTCTCTCTCTCTCTCTCTCTCTCTCACACTCACTCTCTCGCCGTGGTTTTTGCAATTTTAAAAATAAATTTGGCAATAGCTCTGACAAACGTATCCAATGCTTCAAAATAAATTAATTTCAAAAGTGGAACGAAAAGAAGAACTTCTCCCATGGGGCCTCAGTGCCCTCATTGTGGTAAATGCTCAATGGTCTTGTGTTTATGGTATTTCTAGCTATTAAATGGGACCACAGAAATAAAAACGTTTAATGTGCACCCAGACAAACTACCAAATTACACTAATGTAGTGGTGCATTCTACATACTTCAGTCTATGACTGTGAGAAATAAAGAAACAAACTCAAACTTACCAGGCCTAATAAAGTTGAGCTATCATTGTAAGCTCCGAGGGGCCACATGCCACTCACCTCTCAAAGGCGATATTGCGGGTGTTGAGGTGGGTGGAGACAATCGGGGAGGTGAGGCGCTGGGCAGTGTTCTCCTGGGACGGGAGCATAGCTGCCAGGAGGGAGGGGGCATCCCGTGGCGAGAGAGAGAGCGGCTCCGTGTAGACCACCTGCTTCTCATGGTCAACTTCCATAACCAGGGCACCGCTCTCTGAGTGGAAAGGAGAGGGGAGGGGGTGGCTAAGTGGCCTCGTGTCGATTTCGGCATTTTGCACCGAGGCTGCCCGCCGCAATTGGGTGGTCCGAAAATAAAATAATAAAAGAGCGAAAACATGTGACCACACTTGGGCCAGCTGGTTTAAAAACCCCTTGCAGCTCCTCTCTCACCTCCACCCTTGAAGATGTAGCTGCGGCGGCCCTTGAGCCAGGTCATGTGCTCGAAGCCCAGGAGGGTGGTGTCCACGCGGAGACAGGAGCCACTCTTCCACACGCGATACACGTCACTGGGGCACACCTTGGAAACCAGCGGCACTAAGAAGGAACACCAAAGACAGAATGCAGAATACCACGGAAGGAAAAATAAACACTTTACTGGGATGGGAGTCTCGATAACAGATTACCAACAGTGTGCACATATAAGCCATATGTAAGTTTGATTTAAAATGAAATCATAACCTGTTCCCGTAAATGAATACATTTGTCTATAAGTTTAGATGGAAAAAAACATTAACCTGTCATGCCTGGATGCAAAATACACCTTGCCTAGCCTAACCTAATTTCCTTAGGTTGTTACAAAATATCAAAACGTTAGGCACTACCACCAAGGATGAAACTGTTAGCAGTGAGGTTAGTAGACTTTTTTCTTTTTAATCAATCACAAGCAAAGATTATGAATTTAACCTGAATACAATCTGACATAAGAACCCACAGCTTGTGCAACCTCTACACTTATCATTTTGTTAATTTTTAAAAATTGAAATCTGTTTTGCAAACAAAATGATGACAAGCTAGTAAACAGCTTTAATGCAGTACAAGAAGACTGACTAAGTGGACTACAGAACATTTCTGTGTGCTCAGAAAAGGGAGCTGTCCCCCCTTGTGGTGCTGAAATTCTGCCTCAGAGGAAGGAAAGACACTGAGGCATACAGATACTTACCCCAGCTGGTGAACTCCCATTTCATTTCCACATAGAAATCCCGCGCCTAAAATGTTACACAGGTGTCACAACAGAACAGAATGCAGCCAACACAATACAATCCACCTGGTTTGTGTGTTCGGCAAACACTATTGCCATACATGTCCGGTAATGCTGCAGTCTGGAGCTGTTGACCTGCAGAATGGCCCAGAGCCAGGTCCAGTTCTACCCATCCCAGCGTGACCCAATTTAATCTGGCACATTCAATTCCTGCCCTTGCTCCTAACACCACAATCTGACTGACTGACACTTTTCTTTCGGCAATCTCTTGATTTCAAAACAGGTTCAACAAGGGTGGTTTGCCTGCAGAACTCCGGAGTGTCTCATCTCTACAGCATGCCAGCGTTACCCATCTCTGTCCCATCAGCAACAGAGTGTGTCAGTGAAGTACTCGATGATCCATGAAAACCGTTACCTGTCTCAGCTTGCTGAGCAGCTCAGGGATGCCAGCCAGCCTCTCGGTAGCCCTCTTGTAGTCCCTGTACTGAAGCACCAACTGCACAAGCTCGGGGTCTCCAGTGCTGACTGCATCCTGCAACACTTAAAAACACAACTTTCAACATCGATTCAAGGCCTTAGCGCTAAGCATACGACATTACTAGCTTTGGCTGTAAGGATAAGCTACTGGCAGTCATCTGTAGCACAGAGCAGAAAACAGAAGTTCTCGATTTTTATTAAATGATGCAGAACATTTCAAATGGCACTCTGTTTTATAGACATAACATAACAGAGTATCTGGCTGCCATCCAGATTTTACCACATAATACACACATACAACCAGAATAGGTATGTACTCATGATAAATAATGCAGATTAAGGACTACCTAAAAATATTATTTTCTGTTTCTCTACTACGAGTTCAATCTTTTGTATGCACCCTCATTCACTCATTCTCCACTCCTCCCCTTCTTGTTGTTTCTCATTCAGCTTTCATCGCCAGCCTCTCCTTTGAAACACTTCCCTAAACCTCAACCCTTCACTCTCCCACAAACACACACACATCCACCCCTGCCTGGTCCCTCTACCAGTCTTTTACCTGTCCAGCCCTGAGCGTTGCAGTGCGTGGGATCTGCAGAATGTCTTAGCAGCACACGAGTGGACTCCAGGTGCCCAAGGCATATAGCCAGCTCCAATGGGGTGCGGCCTCGCGGGTCCAACTCTTCTACATTATGCTGCAAAGTTAGACTGGGTCAATACCGCCAACACAGAGAGACCCACAGTATGCAGGTACACACAATAATAATAATAATAATAATAAGTCACGCGATAACGGTAATTACACGGTTTTTACTGTACCTGTTTTTTCTCAAGTTCTCGGTCCAACTCCAAGTATTGGTTGTCCCAGACTAGATAATGCAAAGGAAACGTTTCCTGTGCCATTGTTTTATGTCGTTAGCGAAAAGGTTTCCGTGATCCTTATAGCCAACTTAAAGGACCGTCGGCAGTTATGACCAAGCAACTGACCACCAGCAGTGGTATAACGGACTCGGAAAAAAACAGAACCTAGAATCAACCCCAATACATTTCAAGTATTATTGAACCAACTTTCAAAATACTAAAAGGAAATGAACGTATTCGCTATCGTAACTATTTTTTACACATGGGAAATATGCCCGTTGGTTACGTTAATATCTAGACTGCTAGCTATTAATATTTTTTTTAGCTAGAAAGTGTATTTATATAAATACTTTGGGAATTTACGGAATCATAAATAAATTATATACGTGGAAGGATAGTTAACCATGTAAGATGTAATATATCGCAAAGCACCACTTGTTTTAAACTATGCCTAAAATTATATTTATCGTTATTTGAACGCCGTAATTTCCATATTAGCTAGCTAACTATTTAGTTCTGCCGGGCTTTTGTTGACAACCCTAAAGTCGAAGCTATAAATCATATTATGTATAAAAAATAAGACGGAAACGGTTATTGTTTTTCCATCCTTATTGATATTATCCTTCCGATTTCTTATCATACCTCTTTCTCGTGTTTTCAATGTGTTTTCATCAGTCGCTGCCAAAACACAACACCGATACGCGGCCTACTTTCCCTTTTTACATCCAGGTCATTTGAGTTGACGCAACTACCGAGGTATAGCACGCCGACAACGGGAGCTTTCCGATAAACCCGACCGGTCTCCAAAACCGGTTGCTGTTTTCTGTTAAAGGATCACAGTTGTAAAATAACATAGATAAGCGCCCGGCTGTAAATTTAAAATAAATATATTTCCTATTAAGGTTTTCTATTATTTATTTAATTTTCACGTCAGTTTTGAAGCTTTAGTTCCAGGTTATGCGGGAGGAAGACGAGATATCTAGTGGGAAAGGGGACGGGGTTTTCATTATTTATTTATTAAGTATTTATTTTATTTTATTACGAATTAGTTTAAACGAACCAATTTACGCAGGTTGACTATGATACAACAATATCGTTCATTGCATTGACAAGAATCTCCAAAATTTTTACGATTCCGGACATCCTGTCGTATTACTAATCTAATACAGATTACTGTCAGATTAGAAGTATATAGCGACGGAATACTAATTAATCGGTATCTCGCCGCACTACTTTTTTCGCTTTGTTATTGTTTGTGATCGCGTGATAAATGACGTTAAATTGCAATTCTGAAGAACATATATTTCATCATCCCATATATTTTTAATGGGATCTTCATCTAAATCCCATTATAATACTATGAAATCATAGTATTATAATGGTACTATGATACTACTACCTAACATGATCATACTACCTAACATGATTCAAGGTAGTTTTCTGCACATAATTCTGTGACTGTATACAGCACATCAGAGTACTGTGATAAGCTTTAAAAATAAGGCTCCTAACACTGATCCGTGTGAGACACCTCAGCAGGACATAATATATATAAATGACCTTCATAAAGCTATTAGTAATAAAAGCTAAACTTGTGGATTATACAAAATATATATTCCTTTGTGTTAAAGATGAAAAAAAATCCATAATCTGTGATAAATACAAGTAACGAATGTCACCATGACATTTGAAATTATGCTTCTTGTAATACAACAAAAGTCTAAGGAAAACAAAGTTCAAATGGATTTTAAAAAGAAAAGAACTGAGTTAGGCAGACTCCCGTCAAAGGAAATTCCACCAAATGCAGGGCAGACAATACAAATTTTGGGCAAATCGAGGTGTAATTAAATTAGTGCTTGTTTTCTTTTTTAAAGGCTAAAGCACCATAAAAATCACAAACCGGATCCAGATAATGCATTGAAGAAAAAAATATGACGCTGTGGAGTATTTAGAAAAGCAGAGGATATAAACTAAGAGGGTATTTTCTCATTACACAATGCCTTAGTTTGGCCATATTTAGAATACCTTGTCCAGATTATAAGGATATAGAAGCTCTTGAAAAATGACAGATTAGGGCAACAAAAGCTGGTCCAGGTATTAAACAGATCCATAGTTATGAAAAGGGGCTTAGAAAAACTAAATCTCTTTAGTCTTAGCAAAATACAATTGAGAAGGAATGTCAAAGGTTAAAATTTTCAAAAAGGTATTAAATTAGTGAACTACATTAATATATAACTGGTTACTTTGGTAACTTTATAGAACGGTCTTCAGAACAAGATGACCCATTAGGTTAGAATAATTTAAGGTTAGAGAAAAATGAACACAAATTTTGACCTAATGCAGTTTGGAGTACATCTTTTACCCATTAACTACTCCAGAAAATGAAGATGAGTTCTGTGACCCTCATTAACGCAAAGCTTAAATGCGTATCAGAAAAGAATTTAAATGACAACTATAATGTTACCGTTCACGTTGAGCAAACAGCACAAGTACATTTGGCAGGACGTTTGAGCGGAAGAATAACCAGGGAATCTTTGGCCCTCCCAGATCAGAGCCGATGACCCCTCTACCCATAGCTCTTGTTCTTAAACACACACATAGGGGCAGAAACTGTGCAGCAGTGGACATCAAGTCTTAATAGACAAATGAACAAAAAACGGAAATGTCTTTTTGTCCTTACCACTAGCAAAAATAAGACTCACAACTCACTGGGTTAATTTTTATCAAACGGCAAATTGTCTTTTTTTATTTCATTTTTTTCTTGGAAAAACAAAATTCAGGAAAGCTTGAGAAAATAACTAATGCTACAGCATTTTTTTTGTCAAGTTATACAAGACAAAGGAAACAAATTTACATAAAAGTATATATATTTATTTATATTTATATATTTTTTTCTTTAAATGATCAAAGAAATATCCCTCTGTAAAAAGACTGGTGGAAAACACTAGGTTTAGGAGGCAAAAGGAGATGAAATGAGGGAACAAAAAAAGGTACATTATTAATCTTTCCAGAAATAAAAAAAACAATTCTGAGGTTAGAGTGAGAAAATTTAAACACAATGACCCAGACCGACTTAATGTTTTATAAGAAAGAGGGCATGTCCATTTCCTCATGGTTCTGCTTTGCTGGCCCATCCATTCTTCCTCCAATCCCTCCTTTTTGAATTGTATTCCTTGTACCCTATTCACTCAATTTCTTGCTTCGATGAGTAATGCAGTTTTATGTAGTACTTCCTCTTTATGTAGTACTTCCCCTTCCTGGACAGGCAAATTTCTGATACCCAAGGTGTCCCTCAATGCAACGTCACTTTTAATGACAAACAAACGATATACAGAATTTCCATCGGTTTCTTAGTTAAGCCCCTACATCATAGCACCGCTCATACGGTGCTCCTCAGAGGAGCAGCTCCTGTATGAGTCCTGTATTTTACAACATTGTCTTCAACCTTTTTGTGTGCTGCCTCTCTCAATATAAGCAGAACAGCTTTTTACAAGCAATCTTACATCAGTAACAGTTTTTCCTCTGGCTGAGAGTACATACTGTATGCCAATCCTCCATTGGAACCGCCCCCCCACCTCCCCTCCCCAAAATCCCCAGAGGGGATTAGGATACCCTCTGGATGAGCATATCCTCGGACAGGCAGTAGAGGGTGTTAATGGACAACTCGGAGATGAAGCTCTCACAGGCCTGTCGCGTCAGACCCTTGCACCCCCGCAGGTCTAACAGAGAGAGGCCGGACATCCGCTTCAGGTACTGCAGACAGGTGTCCGTTAACTTGCTACAGCCTGGGGTTATTGACACAAAGGGACAGGGGGTTAACACCTTCCTGTGTACATTCAGTGGAGGTTAGCTTCATGCTGAAAAGAAGAACTAAATCACAATTCGACGGATCAGCCCCTTAAGGGCGCCGACACAGCCACTCACCCTACCTCTCTGTGGGCATATAGAACAGAAGACACAGGTAGCGGAAAGACACACGCACACACCTGCCAGGTTGATTTCTGTCAGTGTATTGCGTGTTGAGGATCCCACGGCGGTCAGCAGGTTGACTGACTGGTCAGTGACGCCACGGCAGTGCGACAGGTCGAGCCGCGTCAACAGGGGCATGTGTCTGATGATGAGCCGTAGGGTGGAGTCACTGATCTCCAGGCCCGACAACCGGAAGGAGAACAAGTTCCTGAGCTTGCTGCGGTTATCACAACCTGCAGGGGGAGACACAGCAACATCACTTCACAGACTTTGAGATTGTTCACTGGTGAACGTCACTCGGGTCACCGTTCTGGCGACAGTTTCGACAATTATCAGGGATTCAACCTAATTAACCAAAATAAAGCCATCGCGTCATTTCAATTTGATAAACCACATGAATGGAAAAACTCACAATACACAAAATTAGAATTACTTTGGACATATGAAAAGCGACTGCCGGACATTTAGGATTATGTATCCGTAACAACTGAAAATCATTCTGGTTAATCATGTGTAATCCAAAAAATGAATCAATTTCTATCAGAAAATAAACAATGGTAGGATTTGCCATCTTACAAATACACACACACACACAAACACAGAGAGAGAGCAATAAAGCAAATATGAGCTTTAGGTAAACATGTTCAACAAATCAAATTGTTTAATAAGTGGAGGACGAGTGGAGGAAAAACAAACAACATAGGTTATCTGGTTCACCAATAACAGTTGAACTTGTTCCAAAATATGGCTCCAATAGAAAAGACCATGCTGTCTATGAATGGATGAAGCGTAAAAAACTAAGCAAAACCTGGAGGGTTGAGCAGGTCCCGGATCTGGGCGTCCTTGACCCCCTCCGTCCAACGCAAGTCAAGGCTACGCAGAAGGGGGCAGCTGGGGGAGCTCAAGGCTGAGACAGAGGACCAGGAGCACCCAGAAACTATCAGGTCCTTCAGACCTGCGATGGAGAGGATAAGAGTCATCGTTCCCACTGTTGCTTTGGCAACACAGCCACGGTGACCTATCCCCAGAGACCACCCGAGAAAGGGAAGGGAAGTTCGACAGGTGACCGTTACCTGGCAACCGGTTGATGAGCCAGGTGAGCTGCTTCTTGGAGATGGAAGTCCAGGAAAGGTCCAGTGAGACGGGCTGGCGCTTGATGATGCCGGACAGCGCCTGAGGGCTGATCGACCGACATCTGCTCAAATCGATCCGGGTCCACAGGCGCTTATCACAGCTCCTGTCACAGGGACAGGAAGATGGAAACGCTTGTAAGAACATTTGCGTGAGTTGACGCACCATAGTGGTCACAGACCTCCCAAACTTTGCACACCTCAGAGATGATTATGGGAGATTTTTTTGCAGGGCTTGAAACATGCATAGCTGACAAAGTCTATTTTTCATTTTAAAAAGCACACCAACGGGGTAAAATGTGACAGGAGACCCAGAGAAAAACTCACCACTTGTACCAGCTCTTGCAGACGGTCATGCAAACGCAGAGCTCAGTGCGGGTAAGGTAGCGGAACACGGATACCCACACCTCCTTCTCGCAGCCTGGCTCGTCTTTACCCCAGGGGAGGGAGAGAGGAACCAGCACAGAAGAGGAAAAAGAATGGGAGGATGAGGTGGATGGGGAGGATGAGTCAATGGGCACGTCTGCCCGGGACAGCATCACACGAGCCTCAGAGAGCACCCCCCTTTGGCGGGCGTGGCCGCGTGCAGAGGAGGTGGAGCCACTTGAGTCAGACAGGGCCCTGCCGTTCCTCAGTCCCGGCCGCTGCAGAGACTTGTGCTGGATGTGACCCCCACTGTGGGGGGTCCTGGCAGACACCGCTGCCTCTAGTTTGGGTACAATGGAGCCAGGGTCACGCTTGGCCTTCGGGGGCTGCTGCAGCGTAACCGTCAGGTAGGACGCGTTCCTCCCATCGTTGTTCAGTTCCGACTCCAGCAGCATCGGCGGATTCAGCTCAGAATCCGACAGAGTTCCCACCCCAATGTCTTCCTCCATCTTTTCCTCCTGGGGCTCACGATCCCCGTACCTCTCCTCTGCCTTGCCCCCGTCGTCCTCCTCCGCCCCCCTTCTTTGCCTCTGCGGCCGGTTCTCCTTGTCCAGCCTTCGGCCTCGCTGTCCATCCACCTTCTCTTCCTTCCCGTCGTCGTTGGCATCTTCCTCGTGGTCGTTCTCTTCCTTCACGTGCTCCCGCCGCCGCTGCGTAGCGCAATCCCCCCGCAGGCGCGCCCCGCGACCCCTCAGCCGGCGGCCGTCCCTCTCGCTGCGCACTTCCAGCCTGCGCCTTATCGCCAGCGGAGAACTGGACGGAGGCCTGCCCCCTCGTCCTGACCGCTGCACAGATCCCCTCCACAGACCCCGTCTGCCTGCTCCACCCCCTCGGGGGAGCCGGCCGTCTGGGGAGAGGTGGGAAGGGAGGCGCAAGCGGGATGAGCCCCTGAGGTGGGGGCGCCCAGCCGGGTTGTCCCCGTCCCCGCTCTGGCTGAAGCGACGGAGGAGTATGGGAGAGCGGGAATCCAGAGAGCAGGACTTCCGTTTCTGTGAGAAAGAACAGGGTCGGGGTTAGGGAAAGGGTAAGACCACCATACTGAACGGCGAGCAGACCATCCAAAAATGCCATGTTTACACCAGCATACCATGCTCCAGATCCTCACAGTACGGGAGCATTTACACTACCATGCTGTAAGACGAGCAGATCGCCACATACCGGCTCGACTACAAGACCATATCATTTCGTCTTTCCCACCACATATGTAATGCACCATCGACTCATTACTCAGCACGGTCATAATTCAGTCTTTTGCTCCGCTCGCTTTTCGAAGGTAAAAGCCAGCCCAACCATACCAAGCTGGCAAAGAGCCAGGCCAGTCTGTAGCAAGTATGCTGGGTAAATTCGGTAATGAGATCGCTTCTGAAAGAAAGTTTCATACTTACAGATTGCAAAATTTTGTCCCGCTCCAATTTGATCTGTAAAATAAAATGTTTTAGAATACGTCTGAATACCAGGAAATCTGATTGTTCTGAACAGAGCTTGTTTATTTGTTTGGAGGGTCAGTGCCTTCCCGCGTTGGACCCAAGCACCAGTCAGACAGCGCGACTCTCCTGTTCGCTCACCCTCTTCCTCAGGCGCAGCTCCAGGGCCCCCGCCCGCTTCCTGTTCTGCTGCTGCTGCAACAGCAGCCGCTGGGAGGGAGGGGGCGCCATGCGCCGGGAGCGCGACTGAGGGAGGGAGGAGAGAGCCAGCGGGGGTCTCCCGCTGCGGGTGGCCCGGCCCCCCACTCCCTCAACCACCCCGCCCAGCCCCGACCGGTGGGAACCCTTAGTGGAGGTGGATGACGTTGGGGGCAGAGAGTTGGCTGATGTCACGCTGTCATCGTCACTGCCTGAGGACTAAAGGAGAAAAAGAGAGAAGATTCAGTCTAATGGTGGCAAGGTTTAAAACTGGTACTAAATTCTGACTTATTTTGTTTTGGGGGTTTTTTTGGGGGGTGTTAAGAAAGCAAGATGGCAGCTGATGTGGACAGCGCCAAAGAGGTACCTGGGATAAGGAAAGAGAGAGACAGCCTTGTACCTCAGAGTCAGCGTTTTTATCAAGTGTACACTTGGGACACTCCCAGCAGCTGGGCAGGTCCTTGTTCACCACTCCTTCACCTGGTGACTGGGGGGGGGGGAGGAATACAATGTTTTACTTGGTTAAAGGATTAGCCACGTGGCAGCGTGCTGTGTGTGTGTGTTCAGAGAACCGATCTGTTGTGCAGTGTCACCTTGATGCAGTCCGGATGGGCAATCTGGGCGCAGTTGGAACACTCCATGAGTGTGAGGGAAAAGACAGGATTCTCATCAGGGTCCTGATTGCCTTCGCCACAGACCCCACACACCGCCGACACTGGGAGTCCCGGCTGGGGGAAAGAGGGAGGTAAGAAGCACAAAAAAACACAAGTGGAAGAAGTCTAGGCAAAGAACCACACACACACACACACACACACACACACACACACGAGACTCACAGCGAGACACTGTCGTAGCACGCAGGTCTTTTTGAGTCGGCCGGGCCCTCCAAATTTCCTCATGTCCCTGCAGAAGTTGCAGTCGCCGCACTCAGTCCTGAGGCAGGCCTCGCAGCGCTTGCATCGCACCCTCCTCCTGCGCAGTGCCGACAACGAGGAGGGGGGCTTGACAGGTCGCGGCGGGGGCAAGGGGTGCGACGAGAGGCGAGGCCGATTCAGGATGGAGGGCGGAGGAGAAGGGGGCTGGTACCACGAAGGCTGAGGGACAGAGAGGGGACAGACAGGGGTGCAGGCGTTTCGACAAGTTCAGACAGATCCAAAACAACCGAATGTTGGCTATGGGACACATAAAACATTGTTATTAAGTTATATGATAAATACCATAAAGATCTATTATAGCCTAGTAGGGGATATACATGCATATATACATTAAAACTATACATAAAAATAATGTGAGTGCCTATAACAACCACATAATCAACACTGCTGTATGTAACAAGGTGTACATAGTGCGTGTTTGAGTATACACACCCTCTTAGGCCACTTGACAATGGGTATTCCCGTGTAGGAAAGTTTGGGGTCATCATTGGCATGCTCCTGAAGCAGAGCCTAAGGAGAGAATTTTAAAAGACAATGCTTTCACCAACAGCCATAAGAGCGGAATGTTTGTCTCAGTCCTGCCCTACAATCCCAGACAGGTATAAAGGAGCTTTGTTCACAGAAGGTATACACAGTTGTGTAGTTACCCGTATGCCGTTCAGTAATGCCGGTGCGTTGTGGATTCCAACTGGGACGCACTTCTTGTGCGAGGGCAGGGACTCCAGCTTCCCCAGCAGGTTCCACAGACCCTCCAGCTCAAAGGGCGTGAGGTGAACTCTGACCCCTGGCTTGGTAGGAGGGGGGCTTAGCTCTTGCTGCTGTTCCTCCTCCTCCTCCTCCTCCTCCTCCTCCTCCTGCTGCTGCGCCTCCTTTTCCTCCTGCTCCTCCTTTATACCCTGCTGCTGCTCGCCACCCTCCTCCTCTTGGCCATGGCCATTCAGGGTTCTCTCAGGGCAATCTTCCCGCTTCAGGCCTGTGTGGGAGCACGCAATGCTGCTGTAACCAACCCAGGACTATCCTGGGAATTCACTTTCCAAGACGACTTTCAAACCGTGGCAACCATTTCAAGACTTAAACGTTTAAATATCAAAATAAACATGCTTGTTCAGAAACGGCAATATTAACCCAAGAACAATTCACAGGCCGAGAAGACAAAGACGAAGTGAAGAAAGTGAAAGGGAGAGCAAGGGTTGGTACTGACCGATACCCAGCGACTGCTTCTGAAATTCAGGGGTAAGGTAAGAGACGTTGGTCAGGCAGTACAGGTATCTCTCCAGCACGTACCAGCACATCTCATAGTAGAAGGGGTAGCGGAATTTAGCTGGGACCTGGTAGGGCGCAGGCAGAGGGTTAACTAAAGCTACTGTCACACCCTGTCCTAAAACTGACATTCACCATGTCGAGAGAAAATTTGATATAAATAACCAGATCGACAACTGGCTTATTCAAACATTCCTACCCGTGTTCTGTCCTCAATGCTGTAAATGTGCAACTGCATGGGGATGTTAAAACTGTGCAAGAAGTTTCCCCCAAAAACCAGAGTGTCGACGGGTGTGTAAACCGCATGGATCCAACCTGGGAACACCAAATAATTCACACTATTACTCCAGAACTTATACTTATAATAAATATACCATAAACAAAGGGGTGTGAAAAAAGAGGGAGAGAATTTTTAAGAGACAGCTGAAGTACTACAGATTGTGTGGGCAAGAGACTACTTACCAGAGGGGATCATGAAGGTGTAGCCTTGCTTTAGCTCAATCCTCTGACAGTCAGTGGCCTTGTCCCCCAGGAAGATGTCGCCCTGCTTGCCAGACAGCACCCAGTTCTCATATAGCTCTAGATTTTGGGATGTGGGAGGTATCAGCCAGAAAACCTGTGTGTTTGGGGGGGAGGTGAATGAATACATTAAACCACACAAGACTTAAATCGCAGATTGTTATTATTCCTAAGAAGGCTTGACACTTCTAACTGCAAGAAGACAGCGATTGCCCTGCAGCGATTGCGGTTGAATGTGGATGCCGGCTGTAGTGCCTACTCACCTTGCCACCGCTCAGTATGTGGTACCAAACAGAGGTGCCTCCAAAGTCAATGTGAAAGTCAGTGAAGCAGCCCTGCACACTCATCAGGCAGTACCTGTGAGGGGGAGAGAGGCAGAAAAAGAAAGAACGGTAGGGTATAGAGGCAGTGAAACAACGATAAGGGTAGGGTAGAGGCAGGCGGTCATCATCTCCATACTCAAAGGGCACAAAGCCATACCAATGACAGACAGTGGTGAACATGACCTACTTCTGCACTTTGGGGTACTGCATTTCAATGATCGCATTGGTGGCCTCTCTCTGTCTCTCTTTCAGGTGGCGTGGCCACATGTTGTCCACCCAGTCGACAATGTCCACCTGTGCACAAACAGAGTAAATAAATAAACTGCAAGTGAGAAAGGAGTAAGGACAAGGCTGGGAAAGGAATGCAATAAATAAAGTACACATGAAATTGTCCAGAGTAAAAACCTTTAGAGCACTTCATAGCCAATTTAACTCAAATGATAATGTTAAACACAATGTATCGTAGTTTATTAAACGATCTTTCTGTAATGCAAAAGGTTAAGAGACCGTACCTACATAGACAACAATAAGAATGTTTGTGTATAATCTGACCCCTTCTGATGGCCAAAATGAACATTTTGGTGGTAGAAAGCCTGCGCTCCCAAAGTGAACAGGCCTAACAGCACAACCATCACTGAGAGAGTGTGTTGAAGTCTAGAATAAACAATGTACTATAGCATCAGTTCAGTCACAAACGATACACACGGAGAAGGTAGGAGTACATTATTGTCAGTGATGGACCCTCCTGGAATCCTCAAACAGATGCATACCATAGGACATAAACTGCTTTACTTCCAAGTGATGCAGCATGTTGCGAACTGCATACTCCACAGAGGGTGCGAGAAACAAGCAGAAGCCTTTAAAGGCCTATGGAATTCCTTACTCACCGATGCTGGCCTCTTCACCAGGTTCTCCAGCTTGGTGTGGCTGAACTCCAAGCTGATTACATTGTAGAGCTTGTCTCTCTCGGACGCCGGGGTCTCGTAGTACCTCCTCCACTGCGCCATGGACATCTCGATGCCCTTCTGCGTGGTCACGTCCATCACGTCAACCACCCGCCGGCTGCCTGAGGGGAGGGAGGCACACCGACACACACATTAGCCGGCAGACTGAAGACGCAAACCCTTTTGAGACGAGTCGAGGATAGTGGCAAGGTCTTACCCACAAACAGCTTGACATCGTTCACGCTAAAATCTGAATCCGGCATTCTGAAAGAGAAGATGAGAGATTAATATGCACCCATTTCATGTAAAGGGAGAGACAGCTGGAGGAGCAGGCAATGAAATATGTGTCTGATGATACAGCAGGAACTTTTGGTAATTTTTGGTATGAGGCCTAAAAACTGCGAGAGACATACTTAATGCCAAGTCCATCTGATTTTTCAAAGATGATGGGGATCCGAAGTCCTTCTCTCTGGATGTACTCAAATGTGAAGTCTGCAAAAAGATTAAGCGCAATATGCCAGTCCAAATTAAAAACAAGGTCAAAAAGAAATGCAGTTGAAAGAAGTTCAAACAAATTCAGTTGTCATTTTTGTCCCATTAACGGTGAGGTTCAACAACTTAGCTTCTAAGTAATTTACTGCGATTTAATTTATCCGCGGAGGACTGAATTTGTTGTAACTGTTACGATGCTCATCCTTCATCCTCGTTGCATCCCAGAAACAGATAAACACTTACAACGACGCAGCTATTTAGCGATTGTATCATTAATGGCAGTATTGAATTTAATTTCAACGACACTGAAAGTTGAGTTAAGATTTTGTAATAATCCAAATCAACTCCAGCTAGCTGGCCGGTAACAGCCATAGTTTAGCCTATACTTTACGAAGTATGGGAATAAAAGTACTTTGCACTACCAAAATAGTAATAGCAGATGTATTCCTTGCCAGCTAGCAGAGATTTTGAGTTTTTGACAACCTGACTTAGCAAGCAACACACAACCACGAACAGTAAGCATTTCAAGGAATAACATTAATTAACGGAATGGTTTGATCCCTTTTAATCATTATAATTACTTGAAATTGTGTATCTGATTCCGTTTTGGGCTTAATGCAAAAAGCTAAGACACTGGAGGTGGTGTCATTGACAGTATTTGCATGGCTATGAAGGGCCCCCACAGTGCCGGGCGCATTTCAGCAATGCCAATACCTGCAATAACACAGACACCCGTTCCTGTATTATTGCTTATATTCTGCATTATTCTCAAGATTGTAGCGGTTTAAAGAGGATCCAAATAAATTATGCTCAACATGCGTTTCTTGGGCCCTTATCAAGATTAGACATTTTTTGATCCCTAGAATAATCATGTGGAATTTTGGTCCAGACCTTTGCCCTCCATGCGTTTAACCAGATTAGAGCTGAACCGGTCACTGTGCAGTTTCTCTTCCAGGTCAAAGGTCCTTTTCCCATCAATCTCGTCATCAGAGATGCCGTCATCCTGGTAACGGCGCCGTGTGCCAGAACGCTAAAGAAGGATAGGTAATGATTTGATTCTCGAAACTGACGTACAATCTGCACATCTACCGTTTAAAATATCAGTTCAGTTGTGACCTCTGCCAGGAGTAAAATGGCCACATATGTGATTGAGGAATACATGCTCACGCATATACACATGAGATACAGGGGTAAACATTTCAAGGATCGTTAAATACATCAATTGGTGAAGTTTTCAGAGGCAAGTATTGCAAATTGTATTAAGATATTTGTTCTGGGGAACAGTTTAGTTGGTATAGCCACAGATACTGATTTCCACATTGATCATGGTATAAATGGTATGCTGTACAAGGTTCCATACTTTAAAACAGAATGACTGGGTTTGTACCAGCTTGTATCTAATTATTATAGATATAAGCTTCTCCTGGCTCATTGTCAGTCCGTGTTCCTTATAGCTCCCCAGGTGCCTGCAGGATGGAAGAACCATAGAGGGACATGCCTATCCTGCAACTAGGACCTGATTGGAGGAAACTGGTTGTACATCCACACCCTCGGGGTGAAATTACAAACAAAAATTGCAATTTCATAGGTGGATTTTGCTAGGTCTTTGAAAGGGTGGTTCTTGAATGACCCTTAAAAATTATTCTCGGCAAAAGCATTTGTAAGCATGCAAATGAAACACTTTGGAAAACTCAATTCAGGGCCTACTTTTCTAAGCAGCTAGAGGGTAACGCTTTCCACCCGCCAACACCTAGCCGAACATAACAGATGGGAGAGAAATAATCTCCTCCCCAAAAAAAAAAACTAACAATGAATTCCAGGTCTCCCGGACCTACACTTCCAGACCTACCAGGCACACCTCTACCATGCTCATCACTTCGGGGGCCACTCTTAACATTAAAATTATAAATTAGACCTTTCTCAGGGGCAAGCTTCCTACCAAGGATCACCACCACCTGCCCAGCTTCTCCAGAGAATCACAAATTACATAAACAAAAACAAACCATAATAAAGGTACACGTAATAATCTACATAACAAAACTGACCTGCCGGCAATCAACAGCAATGGACTGATGTAGCCACAGATAGCATAGTGCTCGATAAGGTAAAACGACAGTAAAAGCCAGTGAGAGCTTTTCAAACATATCGACCTTCAGACATAGCCTACATTACGCAAATGTAGGCATCTGAATGTTGTAAGAATTCCACATTCCTACACTTTGTCTCCCTTTCCTGTTTTGCACATCTACTGTGAGTACTTCCACTCCAAACACTTTTCATATCTTGACTGGAGACCATTGCCTATCCACAACACAATAATAGCTTCCTATCCCACCAGAAACCCTTTTCAGTCTTAATTTCGAGCAACAAAAATAATTTATTTCTCTGTCAAATATTACACACATTTGCTTTGCAGATTACATCCTCCAGAGTGCCTTTCACCACTTAAAAATAAAGCTGTAATCCATCCACACAGCTAAGCTATCTATAGCAGAGATCCTTCTAGCAACCTGTCCTTCACAAACAAAGAGTATCTAAACCACTACACCACGTTACTAAATATTTCCTGACATCCTCCTGTCTTCATCACTCGAAACTAAGGCCATTGCGCCTTTCAAAAATAAATACGGGTTCAGCAACATCATTTATCTTCCACCCGACACACGAGTGACTAAATGTGTTCATTTTTGCCGGGCATCAGACAACGGTTCCCATCGTGTCTAACCCAAATAAATCGCGGTGCACATTAATAGAAAATAAAAAGGCATGTGTGTATTTAAGTGTACCATACAGTTATACCTGTGCAAATATTCGTGACGGAATATTAGTAATTTTAGCCAACTAACTAGGACTAAAACTCTCCTACGTAGAAATTGTACGCGTTTCTCATGCCGGTTCAGCTCAACCGCTCTTGCGTGTCTCTGCAACGAGCGTTTTCAACAGCAGGTGACAAACCCCGCGGTGGCGAATTCCGTCTGATAATGTTGACAAATTAAGTAAAATGTATATGCATATGCACTTAAAATGCGTTTAAAAAATGTGAACCGTGCCCCCAGTTTCGTCTCATCCTCATATTTACCATTAAAAGTAGAACAATACAATAATTTAGACAAATAACACGTACATGGCCAATTACTTAGGGTGAACAATCTAAAACATTTAATTCGTTAAAAGTAATTTAATATCAACAACTAAATCGTTTTCAATCCACTCCATAGCCAACGAGACACTTGGAAAATCAAAACTAAAAATGGTAATCGTAAGAAGTAGTATTATAATTTTAATTAAAGTGTGGACTTCCGTGCTTCTTTTAAACTGTAAAGCGAGTTAACATTTTACACACAATTGTACATTTTAACTATTGCATCTCAAAAAGCAAAATGTGATAGGCATAATTATGGTAGCTGCTGCAGTTATAACTAACAGCAAATTAGTCAACTAAAATAAAAATAGCAATGCCGTGCCACCATTATGAACAACAACTTGCAAAAAGTGCAAACTTTTTGTTTGTTAAGTAATGCCAGGGATGCCAGATAATTTAGGTAGCTAGAAAGAGTTTGATCTTGAACTTGTGGTCCAGATTTTTGACATCCGTCATTCTATTGCCATGCCAGCACGCTCGAAACATTGCCGTTTAGTGTTCCTCGGTAACTGAAATCATAACTTAAACTTACCAGTCGCTTACTGTAACGAGGCCGTGGGTCTTCCATATCCAGTAGTGAATTAGAACTATTCCCGACGGCGAAAATCTTCGGAAAACGTTGAACTTCGCTCCGAGACACCAGCTCAATTATCCAGCCTAACGTGATATTTCTAATACAAGTTACTCAGCTGTATAGTGTGCGTGGGGAAAAAAATCGATGTTGGTCCTGTAAAATATAGATTTGCATACCAGCTAGATACACTTAAAGACAATACACAACCGCAATCTTCTAGCTCACAAACTACATGACGGAAATTGACGAAAACTTAGTTACCCGCCTTACTATCTAGTAATTCACATGTCGACTTCAAGAAGACGAAAATTCAGCTGGAAAGCTAATAACATTAATCAACTAATTTTATTTAAAGACAGGTTTACATGCATACAGAAAAAAATATTGTACAAAATATTTGTTGTAGCTATCTATCCTGCACTAAAAGGCAGCATTGTTCATTCAAAGCAGAAAATATCAACGGAGAAGGATATGTATCTGACTGGCTACTACTATAACGTTCCGTTTATTAAATATCTATTGATAACCATATCGCGAATGCATTAGAGCGCGTTATATCTAACTAGCTAGCAAGCCTTCGCGCTATCTTATGTGTACATGTATTTGTTTTACTAGAAAGTCAATTAGCTAGCTATTTAGCACTAGCCCTTCCCTGTGATGTGATTAATGTTATTACGTTTACTGGAACGAAAAGTTGACATATACCCCGCGAGTCAAATCAATGTTTATCGTCGGGTGGACACGAAACGTCGAAGTTCAGCTGGCTTCCTACTACTAGGCATCTAAAATTCAACGGCTGCTATTATTTTGGAAGAAGTTTCCACCTTATCAGTCGGAAAACTCTTGAAATGCAGTGGTCTGAACGCCGCCTTGGGTAGAATACGATACGCGTTTCAAGTTTCCAGTGAGGTTCAGTCCCCCAAGTTTACATTTGGCGCTTTAAAACGCAGTTCTGGTTGTTATTATTCGTTAAAGTTTGTACGATTTGGTTCACGCCGCCATTTTCAAGTCGTCATTAAACACACAGGCATAATTACGTTACAAGAAGCGCCCGCCCCCAGCCGCAGCGTACATCAATGATTGCAGAGGCCAGGAGTGCCGGTGCTATTATAATTGGACACTAGTTACGTCAATCTAGACGGGAAATGGCCGAACTGGATTGGGCATAAAAGACAAAAAAAGTTAAGCCGCACCCACGTGGGGTCAGTGTTGAGAAGACAACCAATGAAAGTGTGGGTCTGGAAGATTTTAATTTCTTGAATAAATTGTCGTCACGCAAAGGGGCAAAGCAACCATTTTCTGGGGTCTCAAAATGGGGACACGGAGAAAGTCTGTCACCTTCTCAGTCTCGGGAACAGTTCATTACGATTTTAAATCATCTTCATCATAAGCCGGCTACTTGTATTGGACAAGCAGAACGCCCAATACAAGTACGCGTCATTGATTTATGCATTGTAGGTGTACAGTATTAGACAAACGTTCGCCTTTAGAGCGGACCCCATTATTTTGAAATTCATTAAATGATTTATACTTAGTTACTAAATGCAAGGACTGATTGAGATAAGTTTTGAAACTATTCTAATGGCTTTATTCAATAAACATGAAGTGCGATTTATAAATGTTGCTTAGTAGATTATTGAGTTATATTATTAGTTGCTTGGCGCTTTTATCTGTCACCTACGTCGCTTACCATTTCTACATTCATCCATTCATTCACCTGAATATTTACCGAATAAATTCAGGTTAAGTACCTTGCTCAAGGATACAACAGCGTGGGTTGGCATTACTTCGGTAACAAGCTACCACTACTACGCCAGCCGGTCCTAACACGATGATTTATTCTGTCATAGTTTATTGCGTTTTCAAACAAAAATACATTTTTAAAAACCCCACAAATAACTCAAGAGTAATACTGTGATTTGAAATCGTAGTCTTTTTATTAAAGGAACACCAATAGAAAGGCATACAGTAGCCGAGTCGGGCGAATCTCCCAAAAAAAACCATATAAATGTGGTTACACTGTGCCTTGAACACTGCTTATGGACGAACATTGGAAAGTGGAACACAAACACACATACACACTAAAGTTTAAACACACTTTATAAATTCTTAAACACAGGGATCTGTACTATTATATTTTGTTCAAACTAAGATTATAAATACATTGTCTTACAGACATTTTATTTGAACAGTGGTCTAAATTAGTAATCCTTAGACAGTAATCTAGTGGCTCTTTAGTATTTTTTATCTTCAGTAAATAATTAATACAAGTTCACTGCTGTTCTTCAATCATGCTCCCGGAGGGTCACATTGAGTGCAAGGTATTTACTCCACCTGAGCACTTATGGACTTGATTTCACTAGTTGCTGTTTTAATTTGTCCCAGTACAGAGGTTACTTGCTATTAAAGGACACACTGACTATGTTGCCCTCCAGGAATGCTCTTCAAAAATCCATTCATTGAACTATTGGTTTATTTTAATGGCGTAAGTTACAATTTGTATTACTGATTCGCCTAAGGAGCATAAATTACAAAAATAAAATGCTTTAGAAGCAGTTTTACTTTAATGTTTTTTATGAATACAGACACTTAATTCCCTAAAGCACATTTCATTCACAAAGAACTTGTATTCACAAAATGTCACTCAGAAGATAGCTTTGACAGCCAATAAGGTACATTGGAAATAAATAAATAAATAAAAATCAGCATACTGGACCCCTGTCACCATTAAATGTCATTACAGATTTGACTATTGTTCATTACCATTAACACCTTAATTTTACAAGAATATGAACTGCAATGTAGTTTAATGCCTTAGTATGTTAATTTGACATGTTCTGTCACATTTGCCTAAATTAATCTCCACTTTGTGGAGAGTGGCCAATTAGACAATTTGTAACACACAACAGGGAGGCACAATTACTTGCTGGATGTTTACATTACATGGGTTGTGTTCCATCATTAAGTTATTTAAATTGTCCGTAGATTTGCCATGGCATCTTGAGCTTGTGAGTTCAGCAAACCCTACAACTTGACTACAAAGAATAGTAACCTGTGTTTTAAATGAAAAACCAATAGGGGACAGGGCTACAGAGTAAAGGAGTGTGGCATAAGAATGAGTGACACGTAAATAAGAAGACAGAGTTCAGGAATCAGAGATAGAAGAGAGATACTAACTGGCAGAATAATAGGCAAGTATTCGGTAATATCTCTCCTAATGACGTCCAAGTTGTGAATCAATTAAGTGATCACCTTGTCACTCAAATTAGGGGTGAGGAGGTCTTCTGCACACCTGCAACATAAAAAATAGTTTCAGACTCACTGACTAACAATAAAAGTTGGCACACAAAGTACTACACAGATAACATACTGTATAAGAAAATGAACTTACTGGAGCTCTTCACCCACGTTTTTTAGGAGAAGAAGTTGTACAACACAGCACCCAGGATAATGGCAAGAATTGTACAGCACAACATGATCATCATCTTCTTCTATTGTTGGGGGAGGAAGACAACCAGACAGAAGCAGCAGCAGGGGGAGGAAAAAAAAAACTCAGAAGAAGAAAGAGAGAAAAAAGTCCTGCTATACCCTTTAAGCTCAGGATATTCATGGGGAAAAACCAGAGTTCCTCTAAATAATGGTTTCATTCATCTTTTTGCAACACCACACCACACAAAATGTGATGTTCTGGACTTTCCTTCACAAGGACACCATCAGCTTGGTCATTTTGAGGTGACTGAAATGTCCACACCCTGCTTAATCCCTATTAATCGATTATATTGACAACCTCTCCACTATAGAAATGGAGACATTTTGTGTTTTGTATACTTAAAATAACTTGATCAAATTTTATTTGTTATACCGCATTTTTACTAACAGAATTTGTCACAAAGCGCTGAACAGATTGCATTTTCCAGAAGGAATAAAAAAAACAGAAAACCCAGTGCCAAATGGGAAAAACTGGGGGGGAAAAAAATGGGGAATTTACACTACCCTGAAGAAAGTATTACATAAATATTAATCTTGCATGGCTCCTTAGCTTTAGTATTTATTGTCAAATGTAACCTTTCATAATATCTTAATGCACTGGTAAACCAGCCAAATATCATTTTAAAGGCATACACTCAAACAAAATACATGCTGCAGAACACCCAATTAAAGGTATAAAGCAGTCAAGGTGGACCACAGGGCCTGTCGGTTTTCCTTCTACATCTCCTAATTGTTCAGCTGGAGTCATTTAGAGTGAAAACTACCTGTTGTTTTTAGGCATAGATTTTTAGGTATTTAAGTAAAATACTAATTTGGTCACAGCTTGAAAACCGGCAGACCCCGTGGAGTTTGGCAAACCTGGTATAGAGGATAGGCAGAAGGGAGTTAAAAAGGAAGCGAACTGGGTACCACATCAGCAGCCTATGGGAAGGGAATATCTCACGAGGATCTACAGTGAGCCATATTGTCGCATGTGTGCTCGTGCGCTCAAGCGTGTCCTGGTGTGTTCGAGAGCGAACAACTTACCCCAGTGCAAACAAAGAGAGCAACTGGGGTGGAACTAGGGCAACCGGCACATCGCATAAACCGAAAACTAACAGTCACTTCCAACGCGCTCACTATCTAAACCTATTCTTCTACGCATTTCTATAGTTGGACGTACTTTCGGATATTCGTTTAAAAATGAAAAAATAAAATAAAAAGCTGATACATTCCAAAAAAATTTGTTTTTAACACTACCTCAAATAGCATAAAGAGCATTTAAGACCTGAACGATGTTAGACTATTCTACCATAGATGACAATAGCTACAGAACCTCAGTGATACTGGCTCTTTGTTATTACTAAAAATGACAGCAATTAATTCAGAAATACAGGACCATAGAGAGTGAATCCTGGCCTACATGAAAAGAAAACACTGGGGGAAAACAAATACAAAAAAATATATAAAAAATGTCTTTATTCCTTAATTTACATTATTGACAATTTGTAATAATATTACTGGTAAAAACAGTATTCATGTATTTATAGTCTTTAAAATTAGTGAGATACTCAAGTCACCAGTTCCCCAGCAAAGTCGTAATCAGAACCTTTTCATTGGCTAAAATCAGACAGAAGGCAGGGCACAATCATGTTCCGACTTGCAGGTTCCCGAAAGGAGGCAAAGAAGAAAAACTTACATTTAATTAGTGGCTGTACTTTTTAAGACGCTCTATGGCGTTTTCAACACAAATCAAACCATGTATTAGCCATGACACAGTGCTCATAAAATACATACCTTTAAACAAAAGGATGAGATCAGGAATCAGTGGGGGTTTTTTTTCTTCCCCTGACCCCTGTTCTTGCTACCCAAATGCCAGACAATTTACCATACAAAAGAACACCTTTAAAAGTTACAACTTTCATCATACAGGGACCTAGAACTGCAAGCTGTATTACTACATTCCTAAAAAAATCACTTTGGTGAAAAAACACGTGATGGGACACCCTAATGGAAGGTATGGGTGAGTTGGCAAGGGCGAGTTACTGGAGGCAGGGAGATAAGGCAAAGTGAGGACATTTATTTGTGCATTGTGGAAAATGTCCTCATAATGGTCGCATAATGGCTCAAGGAATGAGGGCCAAGAAAACTACAGACCAGCTCAGTGAGGCAAGAAAGCTGCATGGATGTGTAAAAAAACAAGTCCTTTGACCTGGGCGAACTCTGCATGCTGTGTGTGCGCATCCCGTCCGTGTAATGTGTGCGCTAGCTTTTCACCGACGGGCTCTGGAGTGCATAGAGTGTTTGTGTGTGTGTGTGTGTGTGTGTGTGTGTGTGTGGGCGCACATGTGCCTCCATGAGTCTGTATGGAGTGAACGTGTCATTAAAAGTACACAATTTTTGCAATTTTCAGTTTCCATTATTAGTTATTCTTTAAGTTCCGTCTTCACAGTCTGAGGCATTTATACAGATGTTGGCCAGAAGCAGGACGGGGTCTGGGTTGGAGGAGGGGAGCAAGGTGTAAATCCAAGGGCAGAAAAAAAATCCTCCACGTCTTTTCCTCAGCTCTGGCAGGAGCTAGAGACCTGGAACTTTCCAACCCCAGGCAGGAAGGTGCGGATTGTTTGGCGAGGTTGGTGCTCGTCTCACCTCCACTAGTTCAGAGGAGGAGGAGGAGGAGGAGGAGGAGAAGTAGGCAGGTGCGGAGTGGAGGAGGTGGGCTCTGTTTTTGTTAGAGGGTCTGGGATAGGATGACGGCGAGGAGGATGACAATAAGCACTGCGCAGACCACACCCACTATGATCATTTTCTACAAGGGGAAAAAAAAATAAGACAAAATGAGATGAGTTTGTCAAGAGTCCATGTGAACCACTGCAGCCCACAGATACCGACCAACACACGCAGACCCCCTAAACCAAGACACAAGCGAAAGGAGGACCCCCCACCTCATGCCAGGAAAGCATACCTTTTACTTCAACTCAGATCCATTCAATCAGCTCCATATTTCCTGAACACGCTTACAGTAGTACCCACCCAATAAGAGAGGGTCAACTGCCGCGATTCAGCTTGAGGCACTGCATTTGCCCCAGCAGACAGACAGCCAGAAACACACAAGTGCAAACCCCTCAAACGAATCGAGGAAAGACCACTTGGGGGGGGGGGGGGTCTTACTCACCCTTCATTCAGGTTTTACGCAACCCCTCTCCGACCTTTCATCACCGTTTCAGTCCCACTGAAAGTCCAATTATCAGAGCCAAAATTGAGAGCAGCACCAGTACTGCAACCACTATAATCACGACTTTCTGTAGGACACAACCATGCACAGAGTCAGCTATGCTGTAACACATGTACAGACACACCCACTGTCCTCAAGAACACAACCGTACAGTTGCTGTACCACACACACGGTCGCGCACACCAGTGTTAGCGAGTTGTACCTGCAAAACCAGTATTTTCACATGCATTTCAAAAGCACCGGACCAAAATTCACTCTGCAAATATGCTGTTCTCATCCACTGCAGAACACCAGCCCAGACAAAGCCTCCCCTGTCCCTGTGAGGACCCCATCCGATACCCCCCGCTGCTCCTCCCTATAAAGCCTCCCCTGTCCCTGAGAGGAACCCATCCGATACCCCCTGCAGACATTCCACGTTTCCCCTCGTGTGCATCCGTGTCACGTCGCGTCGCACACTGACTACACGGAACAACACATAATAATGTAATCAACCGATAACACAGCCTTCAAAAGGCAAATGGACTCGTTTAAAAAATGTTTTAAAACAAAGAAAGAAGAGCCGAAGGTACCGAAACTAAAGGGTTAGTTAGGGTTGAAAAAGTGAATAGGTTTGCAACAAGAGATGACCTTGAAGTTTGTTTTGTACGGCTGAGTCAGTTTACTCATAGCATCTCTGAGTTATTTGGTGGGGGGGGGGGGGGGGGGGCTATACCGGGTAAGGAGTAG
>JAOYSI010051461.1:11049-25728 GCA_025775065.1 Hiodon alosoides | reverse complement strand
CCCCCCCCTCCCCGCCCCCCCCCCCCCCCCCCCCCCCCCCCCCCCCCCCCCCCCCCCCCCCCCCCCCCCCCCCCCCGAGACTCCTATCAGTATAGACCTACATCACCAGCTCCAGGTGAATCACTGATGCAGAACCAGGCATTTTGGTCCTGCTGTGACTCCCTCCATGAACGTTACGGTTCAGAAACAGGCACAGGATCAGTTCTGGGGTGGGTCATAAAGTCCTTGGGTTACAGGAACTGAGCTCACCAGCTGTATGTAGAAGTCTGAGGGAGTATTGATGTGGCAGACTACGGCATAAAGCTCCTCCATGGCCCTGGGAAACACGGGGGGGTGGAACTGGAGCATCCTGCTGTAGGAAACCGTTTTGGCTTTCCAGGCAACAGGTGAATAAAATCTGAAACACAAGAACTCTACACATAAGCATGCCGCCACCCCATGCACTTCTTAAAAGCAGCTTAAAAAATACATGTATAGTACTGACAGTTCTCAACTTACAGCGATTCACACTTACAACCATTTACATCCAGGTTACCACGCCGAATCTCACAATTACGAGAGAGTAATTTAAACGTGCATACGATCACCCAGTCAATTCCCCCACCCCCAATATAAAGCGGTATGTTCCAGATCATGCTGTGTGAGGTTTCATCCGCAAACGGTTTTTTTTGTTGGGTTGAATGCTATTGACCCCCCCCGCCCCGCACACTCCCGTCTCCTGGCACGTGTTCCTTACTTAGCCAGCTCCAGGAAGACCAGGTACTCTCGGAGGGAGACAGGCATGTCGCTGGAGCTGTTATCCATGGTGCCTTTCTTCAGGTCGACCAGCAGGGTGTCGCCTTCCTGCCCGAACACCTGCATCTCCACCACCCTGGTGCCCACCACCCGCAGGAACTCGGCCTGGGCCTCCGCACGCCAGCCCTTCACCTGGAGCCCAAACGCACCCCGCGCTGAAACAGGTGGAGCCAACGCCCCCCGCGGACGCAGTCGGAGGGGGAACCTCTCCACACAGCAGGCACAGAGAACCCCCCCCTCACCAGGTCTGTGGGGGTGATGTCCTTCAGGGAACACTTCACCGCCTGCGGCACCCAGCGGCTCAGCTCAGCCTCGTTGGCCAGGTCTGGCCTCCGCACGCACTGGTTCAGATTAAAGAGGACCAGCTCGGGGTCTGCGCCACTGACGGGACGAGGGAAAGGGGAAGGAAGGAGAGGGTTGGAAGCGTCAGAACCGGGATATGGAAGGCAAAAGGCACATGATTAGCTCAGCCACTCCTTGGCTTACGTTTCCAGAGACACCTCCTTGGAGAAGCCGTAGTCCTGAAAGAACGCTCGGAGTCCGGACACCAGCGGCGCCTGGCACTTGGAAACGGGCCTGTCGCACCCCCTCTGGTGGACTTCCGTCAGGGTGGTCCGGCACCACGTGTTCTCCTTCCACTTCACGAAGACCATGGAGCCTGAGGGACAGGTGCCGACCATGTGAAAAAGTGACCTCATACTTCCCATGGCGGGACAAGGGGGGACAGGCATTTCCTACGCTTATGACATTTCTTATTCATAACTGAAAGAAGACAGAGTTTCTACTAAATCGCAGCACATGTGGAGAAAACATTAACTACTAGACTTCACTTTAAACAAATTTGCCATTTTGGACTTGGAGCATCCCAGCCTTAAGATCACGTCAGTTTCTTGCAAGTATTTATAGTTAAATGGTAGATATGGGTACGATCTGAGATTTGGACAAGGCGCTCAGGACTGGACCGCTGTCTATCCAAAACCTACGGCAGAGACGACCCAACTGACCCGTTTCCAGAACGTCGCCGGAGGTAAAGAGACCCCTCTCTCCAGAGCAGTGAGCATTGATCTTTCTGGTCAGCAAGACGCCCGCCTTGCTCTCGCCCACGTGCCGGATGTAGAAGTGGTTGGGGTTGACCACGTGCGTCACGATCACCCACTCCTGAAAAACTATCGGCGCCGACACGGGGGCCAGTCACTTTCACAGCCACGCGCCGCAGCAGTCGCTTTCCTCCACTGGGCGGCGCAAACGCGCATGTGGAAAAACAGTGAGAGAGCAAACTGCAGCAGGAGTAGGGATGAGGGGGTAAGTACCTTTCGCTTGAGCGATCTGGGGATTCCCCACGGAGCCCTTCTTGTGTCTCATCTGCGCCCTTTGACATTTGTCTGAAGCCTTGGCTTCGGGTGTGGGGGGAGACGGAGGAGGAGGGACCGCTAGGAATGAGGACAATAATAACCAATCAGACACCTTGTACGGCTCCATGGCTTTCCGGATACAAAGGCTCTCAAAACACTGCAGAGGGATTACGGTGACACTGAGATTTGTTACAGAAATGAGTACAGCAGCAGAACAACAGGAGCTTGTCATTAGTGGAATAAGCCTGGGAAACACAGCGAAACACAGTGCAGGAAATGGAAAAGCCTCTGGCTTTGCATCCAGGACATTTTACCACAATCTGACTCCTCCATGACCTCTTCAATGATTACATTGGGGCCGTCAGGAGCAGGCCTGAACCAAGAGGCACACACAGGCCGGATCCCCAGACTTTCCTGCACCAGGTCCCGTGGGGGGAAGCCCGGCTCCCTTTCGCTGGGGTGTTGCTTGCCGCACTCCGTATCCACAGGCGCTGTGGCACAGCCATTCCTGTCAGGTTGTGGGCGGGGCATGACGGAAGCAGACTCCTCAACACCGAGGCTTTCAAAGACAAAGGCGACTGACTGTCAAACTCACACAGAATAATACCGTAATATTCAAAAACTAATGTCTGTGCCTATCCCGACACACCCACGGATGGATGTTTCAACGGGGGCACGGCAATAGTTTCTCTCTGACTCACATGCTGGTGTCATTAAATGTACATATAGGGAGGGGAGCACAAGCTCTGAGATCAGTAAACTATACGACTGAACGCGATGACAGCGTTACAAGCTGCAGGGAATTCCACCTCTTTCTCAAGCCTTGGCACTGGGACCCTATTGTTCCTTCAGTGAGGCGTGTAATCACATGCTTCTTCTGTCGGGCTCCTAACCCACATCTCCCCCTGGTGGAGGGGAATAGGCTTACCTCTTAGGGTTGCCAACGGTGAGCTCTAGACAGCGCTTCAGACTCTCAGTCAAATCCTCCACCTGAAGGCTGCAGCTGATTAAAACACAAGGTGCGGTTGAAAGAGTCGAGGGTTCGAATAGTCATTGAGAATCAGATGAGAGCAAGGCATTGGAATAAATAACATAGACTTAAATTTGAAGTTCTTCAGAGAATGCCCCCGCCTACCTTAGTCCAGAGCTCAAAGCAGGATGGACTGGATCAGTAAACTGTGCATCGACAGGAGCCTGCAGAATTTCCAGCAACTGTACACAGCATGAGCGCACACACACACACACACACACACACACACACACACACACACACAAACGTCAGACCAAAAGAAACATCCTACAAACACAGAGACTGAAAGTGTAGACACCTAAACTGCCATTAGAAAGGTTTATTGGGTTTCTCAATTTTAAACAAAGTACTCAAACAATTGGGACTTCACAGAAAACATTGATCTTTGGAACCGTTTTTATATAGAGCTTTCATCAAGATGACCCCATTAAGTCACATACAACAAAAATGGAGCTCTCGTAAGAATCTCATACTTCCACGTAGCCACAGTTGTTACACCGTTACACTGTAGTACACTCACCTTCTCCGTGTCGCAGTAGCTCCCCAGAGAGGGGAACTGCTTCACCTGCTTGGCTTTCTGCATGGCCGTCTCCAGGATCTTCACGCTCTCCTCCAACTGCTGCTTGCTGGCGGAGAAGTGCTTCTCCATGTGCTGCAGTTCTGCCACCAAAACGCCCTTTCTGGAAGAGAACAAACCAAGTGGAGCTGGGAGACAGTTTAGTCATCTCCCTCCCCGCCACAAACAGGTCTACGATCGCCCTTCCCTCCCACACTCGGTCAGAAACGAGAGAAAAAAAAAAATTAATTTATTTCAATTTTCTTGTTTTGGCATCCTTGAGCCCAGAAACTTTTGGCCACCATAAGATCCAGCGGACAGACTGGGGCTAATGCAACACTTAAGCCATTAACAAAATACCCAGAATTCTATTCACTGGCAGGGGAATCCACCCACGATCCATCCAAGCCCCTGAACCCACCCGCATGTCATGAGACCACTGGTCACGTTAGCCTATTCCACGCTGCTCGCCCCGACACACAGAAACGGCGACTGAGGCAAGATCTCGTGCCTTTTCTGGAGGAGACTCGAAGCTTTATCAACGGCCTCATCGATTTCCTTCAAGATTCGGGACTTCTCCCTCTTCATCTGGACTTGGAAGACTTCGACCTGGGCCTGCAGAGATAAGGAGTTGCCCTTGGACCCCGGCAAAGCCAACATCAGACATACACCAATGAGCATGCAGGCAAGGCTACATTAACATCCTTCCACTTCGCAGATTCTCCTATTCCCCTTCAATGCTTTAACTGGAAGACAGACACAGCTTTGACAAGTCCACTTTCACAGATGGGTTTCAGGTACCATATCCAACAGGTACGAACAGCAGTGACAAAATCACAATTCTCTCTGGTCAAAGGTTTAACGGTATCCCTCGTTAAAACCCTTCATTATAACTTAATTATAACATTGTTCCCTTAAACCCTTCATTATAACGGCGTACCAGTGCAACGACCGCGCTGAACACGCGCTCACCTGGTGGATGTCGTTCAGCCGAGACAAATTCTCTGCGGCCTGCAACAGAGCGTTGTCCAGGACCTTCTCTGTGTTTGGACCCTGAGCAGACACACGGCGGTGAAAGACCGTACACCTGCGTTCCTGAACGTCCCCCACCGGGGAAACCCAACGGCATGATGGGAAAACATACCAGCTCAGGCCTTTCCTGGATGGAAACCACGGACGACGCTGACCTGCAACGTTTCCGTCTCTTAGCGCTGCGACTACCGGAGAGGACATAAGAGACTCGATTAATCTAAACACGAGTTAAGCAAAGGACCACCAGAGCCCAAATTATAAGGCACGCACAAATAAAAATTTCTGCCGAGTATGACAATCACAGGCCACCCAATTAACATTTTCACAGCAGAACAGCTCTATTTTAAAGCTGTGGTTTTCACAGCAAACTTCATTGAACTATTTCTTTAAGGCAATTTTTTTTTTAAATCAGCTGTTCACATACAACCTTTTCTATAACACTGCTTATTCAAATATAAACATAAGTTTAGACATTACAAAAATGCTGGCTTGTGGCCGCATTACAGAACCACTGGCTGTGAAGAACAATAAACGGCGAGAAAGACTTCACTTTTTCTTCATGTTCATTTTAGTGGTATAAATCAGCCCAACGATCCTGCTGTCCACCTGGAGACCGTCCACCCCATAGTCGGAGAGTTCGGACTCAACCTGTAGAACAAAAGGTCATTGGAAGAAAAATGCTGCAGATATCCCAGCTCGCACACACCAACAAGTTCACGTACACACACAATTTATACATCATAGCTGTTTGCAGTATTACTGGAAGCGCAGAAACAAACCCGAGGAACACATTTTTAAATCGTCATCAGGCTTTGATAATATCACGAGGAAGCATAACGCCAATTAAACATTTAAGTGAAAACCACAGGAACCGTAGACCTCTATTACCAAGGTAGGCCATCCCTAGTATATTTCATTAACCAACAGCGACCACTGAAAACCCAGTTCTCCCTCACTATGCGTCCCTATGAGTAAACGATGCGTTGCTTATTGCATTCATTGTAAAAGGTAGATCCGGTGGATATAAGGGGGCTGAATCACAAACAGAAGTACCTTGCAGTCTGGACATAATATGGCGTCTTCGAAATCCAGCGATCGCAGACAGGTGGTACAGAAGATGTGACCACAAAGAAGGACATGTGGGAGGTTACCTGCGGATTCTTCCTCTGAACGAGAAAAAAAATCAGTTTAAATCACGTAGGACATGGGATTTTCGTTGGAATGCTGCGTACAAACACGGCCGTCTAATTAGCGCGCCGGTGCATCTACGTCGCAGCCTAATTAAACATTTTACCAGCTAGTAGGGAAGGTCTAGTAACGCGAATAAACAGCTAGGCATTTGAGAATCTGTGTGAAAAATAATCTAGAAACATTTTATATAGTGATAGTAAATTGTGTCGATGCATCAAATTGGGTTCCCCCCAATACACTGTGCAAAGTTCTGTGTGAGTAGTAGTGTAGATCCTAAGTCTATATTCAAATATATAACACTGTATTTAATTTGACAGATACATTAATGCGAATGAAGCTCAGTAAAATTACGGTTACATTACATTATCAACACCCAGTTTGCAATTACCGCCACTTTAAGTTAGCGGACTTCGCTAAGTAAACCAACTTTGGGCCAAACTGCGAAGTAATTTTTAAAATTATTTTAGTAAAAAAAATTAGTAATTTTAACTTATCAGAGCAGGCTGCTGATGAATAGGTAGTTTTTTCTTCTTCTGTAATTGTTCACAAGCAGAACATACTTTTAAACAACAACGTTGCCAAATTATTTGCGTTATCGTATGTAGGGATCGTCTTCGTGAATGTAAAGGTGACCACTCTTATTCTGAATCAGATATTCGATTAAAGCCAAATATTTTAATTCTCTCCCAAACGCGTTCCATTAAAAAAAAATTGTATATATATATATTTTTTTTTTTAATAAGGTGTCATTTACCTGGTAGTGTGTATGCTTGACCACACATGTCACAACCCACTATGGGCTCAATCCTCTCCGACATTTTCTCGAAGATTTTTCTAAGGTGTGCGTTTAATCACGATGCACACATTATTAGATCACTCCGCCAGTCATTTTCGTCTGCCTACAATTTAACAACGTTGACAAAGGGACCATTTCGCATCTTACACATCAATGTAATTGTCAATTATTTTCAGATTTGAAACTTATTTTTTGCTTATAAATTTAAGAATGTGTTTTTAATGGTATAACACTTGTTTGTCTTTTTGCTATTTTTTTATAGTGGTTCCATATGTGTTGGGGTAAAATAATCCCTGTAATAAGTCACCGCTATGAAACGGATATCACGAAATCGCAAAAGTATAGTTAAATTCAGGAGGCAGAAATCTTTTTTTATTTATTTTTTCTTTCCAACGCAAAGTCCTGAATAGATTATGTCGACCAAACATAACACTGCATGTACAGTAGTTCTACAGATATTAGTTTAGAATTGAGTTGATACTTTTGCCTGACCTGTGTCTAAGGGCATACGACACATGCACACGCATTACATCTCATGACGGGAAATGCGTATGGGCTGACAATAGGAAATTGAAGTACATTTATCTGCTGGCTTAATTTACCAAACTAAGCAATTTAGCGCATTGAAGCCATTGTTCCGCTAGGTGGTGCAAAATAGTTACGAATAATGACTTTCTATTTCTTGATTTACTAATTACTATGTGTTGGCCACCTGTATGTCGGCCTATGTTATGTGCAACAATTTTTAGCTAATATACCTGTCATATTTTCCTTTAGTATTCATTGACAATCACCCATTATTTGTCAAAAACATATGTGATTTGTCTTATAAATGACTGTAAATTGTTTTCTTACTGTAAATAGACTTGCCATGACAGGTCAGCTGGAAGGAAAATATGATTGAGAAAGGAATACAATATGACAAACACCTAAATTTATGTTAAATGTTTAGTTTTGCCAGTGCTGATGGCTTAATTCATGCCAGTTTCATAGGAAATCTTAAACTGACAAAAAGACAATGCGTGAATGCTAATACAAGTATTAAATTAAATTATGTTACACTGTCCCAGACCAAAGAAGATTCCCATCAAATTAGTTAGCAGTCTCTTTCTCAACAGTAGGAGCGGAATTTAGCAATTGTTTTATTTTTATTTGTATTTTTTAATGAATTTGTCATGAACTTCACACTGACTTTTGTGGCATCTGTATTATTGCATCAGCCTGCAGAAACCAGACATGCACCGTCTCTCACTCGCGTCTGAACAACGTGTATGCCTCTGGGACGTCACGGCGCGGCCCACACTGACTGGTATGTGATGATTCCTCTTGACGTGTTTGTAAGATGAGGGACTTGTGGTTCCTTACTGCTGCACTCTACACAATCTCGACTGTGGCTGCTGTGTCTTATCTATTTGTTAACAGGCCGTAGAAACATAAGCCGTTTCATTTGTTCATGTTTTTGTTAACTGTTTTTCATTTTACAGTTCCAGTATCTGACATTGCATCACAAACACAGACTGGTGCATTGGCCTGACGACAAAATATGCCAGATTAAATATGAACACAGTAATATGTATATTTTACTACATAATATATAATAAATACTATATTATACATATGTTTGTTCTTATCCTGAAGAGAGAGACCGATCAGTCCTTAATCTTGTTTGTCACAAGCTTCATTATGCAAAGACCATACATTAGAGATCGGACACACGCCACTTTTTTCTTCTAGCGCTTGGAGGTGAGTTAGTAATGAGTATGGTCCATCAGATTCAATAGATTTTACTGTCGTAATGCGAGGGAGAAGACAGGATGAGCAGTCTGTTTACTGTGAGTAATGACGGATGTGGGCTCCTTGGGGGGCCAAGTAGCCTTTCTTCCACAAAAGTGGGTCACAGCCCCACCTTGGGTCATTTCACCGTGTGCTACCCGCACCAGGAAGCGTAACACTCTAATGAACCCCAAACGATCCCCGATGTCTCACGGTATCGTATGGGCCTCCTTCGCAATGGCTGTCCGGCTCATCCTGAACGAAATCGCAGACTTCGCCCCAACACCCTCCCAAGTGACCTGCAGCCGTCTAATGGCAGCCATTACATTATGTTTTTTTTCAGACTGCCACTGTTGTACCCTCGCAACCTTTCACAGGGTAAAAACCAAAGGTTACGAGAAGTGGACTCTCAAGTCAGTTGACGAATCCGAGTCCTTTTTAGTAGTAGCGCCAGTTCTGCTTTCTGTTTCACTCAAACCCTAAATCGCTAAATTGGACCAATTATTATGTTAAATAACCACACATGACCACGCTCTCTAGGTGTTCCCTATTTCTCTAATTAGAGAGACCTTGAAAATTTGAAGAATCCTGGCTTCTCAGGAACAGGGTCTCGGACCCTCGTCTGGCTAATAGGATTTTGGTTGTAATCCGGATTGACAGATCTCGGAAAGTCGACGGCCACTGTGATGGGATGAGGGACAGAAAATGGCTGGCACCTAAGGCCCTGATGATTCCTTCTAAGGCCCCTACTTCCAACGTGTGGGTCTTGTTTTGTTTACATTGGACAACATGGGAACGACTGAGGCCCGGGTTGTCAGCACTGTGTGAATTGTCTGCGCTGCTTGAATTCTGCCAGCCTTGATAAATTAACGCTGGTGATGTATTTATAAGTATGTATTTGTAAGTATTTATAGAGCACCTTTCAAAGCACTTAAGGTGCTCTATGAAAAAAGACAATCTGTTTTCACCTTCCTTCCAGTATTGAAAATTGTGTCCCGTATGATGGAATTCTAACTAAATGTTTTTTATTTTTTTTATTTATTATTTTGGACAATAAAGCAGGTCAGTTTTATTTATATGCTCCGGATATTGGCCTATTTTGCGGGGTTCGTGTGAGATCCAAAAATACTTCCCATTTAGTTGCAGATTATCAGGGTCAGAGGTACATCAGTTTTAGTCTCGATTTGGGATTCTAACCCATGACTGTCTGGTCATGTGCTCTGTGCTGCTCACCGAGGCTCCGCACTAAATGAGCGGGAAGCTCTCCAGTAGAGAGAGGGAGGCACCAGTCAGCGCTGAAGGGACGCGGCTAAGACCCGCCGGAGCCTAATAACCAAAGACGTCGCACAGATTTTCATCTAAGCACGTTGCTTGCTCTTTTTTCATTTTATTTACCAGAGCGCTAATCTCATTGTCAACAAGCATTTGACAGGCTGGTCATCAAGGGTGCCCTAAAAACACCCTTTGGGGACTGTCCGCCTCCTCGCTCAGTGCAGGACCGGAGTTGGCGTTCCAAATTACTTGCACTCTGCTGCACTCCTCTGACGCTTGACCTGTTTGATCCACACATTCCCCACGCTACCCCAGGCTTTGCTAATTGGTCCGTTCCCCGCAGTGTACCCCGCTGGGTGGTAGGGGGGCGGGGGCTCGCGCTGTGTGGGCACCGCGGTGGTTGAGCGCGGAGACAAGCGGTGAGGCGCTGATCCAAGATCTCGCTTCAGCAGTGTATGCAGCCCAGTTTAAACCGCCCCCCAGGGTCACCGAGGTGTTATGGATGTAAGCGTGCGACACCATACCCAGTGAACTGGAACCCATCATTCTCACCCTTTTGATATTTGTCCAGAGGTCAAGGGAGTATTGGGGCCTCAGATAATCAGAATGAGATGTGTCCGAACATGAACGCAACAAATCATAATTGTCAGGTGTGGAGAGCATTCACTCAAGGATGGCTCATGGAATACGGCAGAAAGCTTTATTCCAAATTTTTCAAGAAGTTAAATGATCTCTCAGCAAGTTGCCATCAGATGTTACCCAGAGCCTCCTCTCACGTAAACTAAAGGGGATTAAAAACAGCATAAGCTTAAGATGATTCTTATCTTATTTGTACTGGTGAGATTTGTTTGCCTCGTATTTCAGACCTTCTCTGGGACTATTGTTTTATATGGTGAGTGCTTTCCGTGTGACGAATGAATGGAAAATCTGCAGGAAGGTTTCCTCAGTCTGCCGTCTTCGTCACCGCTCTCCGCTCGACAATCACTGAACGTCTCTGGGAGTCCCTCTTTCTTAAGATTACCACTCGCCTACAAGACGGTGTGACTCATCTTGTAATACAGCCTGTAATATTTTTCCCCCCTTAGTGACCGACTCCGGGGAGTCAAAGCAGCATTGTTCTTTTTCTGATTCTGCAGAATATTAAATGTAAAACACAGGCATGGTGACCATGGTGACCAAGCCACATCAAATAAAAACTGAAACCTTTCAGTGGAAAAGCCTTTCGCACTTACACATCCCCACTCGTGCGCTCGCACACACATGCGCAAGCACACGCGCACACACACACGTGCACAATCACATGCACGCACATACACACGTGCGCAATCACACGCACACACTTACACACGCGCGCGCAAGCACACGCACACACGTACACACGCGCGCAATCACACGCACACACATACATGGCCACACCCACCCTCCCGCAAGCGAACGCTTGCACACACACACGCGCGCGCAAGCAAACGCACACACACTGTAGTCACACAGTTCACAAGCATGTTCCAAAGTGCTTATTCCGTTCTTGTACCATTCTGACGCCGTTCCCTCTGCCACATTTCCTCAACTCCCTACACTCTTCGACTCACAACCTTTTTCACACAGCCCCCTTAAAATAATCGCTTCATATCCGCCCTCCATCTTCATTAACTGCAGGCTTTGAAGGCGATTGCGCACCCGCCGTGTAAATCAAGAGGGAACAGCTCTCCATTTGCTCATTACAAAGACACTCGTTACATCAAACACCGTGAACAAACATTGCTTTGTGTTCAACCCCATAGCTGCCTATATTATCGGAAGAATGCTATGACACAACTGTAAGCGCAACGTGATGAAACAATTATAATCTTGAACTAAGTGTATGTGTTTTCATTTCAGTTTTTTCTAGGTCAGGGTTTTTCCTGCGTTCACACTGAGTTGACATGTTCTGTGTCTTCGGGGCAATTTGCTGTTTGCAACATAAGGAATCCATGGCAAATCACAACCCGCCCTTTCAGTACATAGGACTTTAATGAACTGTATCCACTTCAGCCTTGAGTCCGACATCTGGGATCAATCTAAAAACACTTTTTTTTGTGTGTGTGCGGTGAAAGGCTTGTGGCCGATCAAGTTGGAAACCACCACTACAAACAACCTGTTGCTTGGCAACACCTCATGGGCCGTAATCATAGCCTAAGCTAGTACGTGAGTTAACAGAGATCTGGAAAACGATCTGAGATAATTAAAAGGGAGAACCAGAAAGCCTTTAAGACAAGATGGAAACCAAATATATAACAGCACCAGACATTGACACACTGACGAAGGCTGATAATATCCGCTTGCTTGATTTCCCAACAGCTGTGGAATATGTTTTTAAATTTATTTGTGTTTTTTATGAAAAGAAGGTTGCTATAGATTTCTTGGCTAAATGCATCCAGTTAGTATCCAGGTCCGTTTCTTATTCCTAATTTTTCTCCGCGCAACTATAGAGACATTAATGTTCCTCGACATGCTGATCTTTTGCGGACCAGATCAACATAAAACATAAAGAAACTCATAAACTAGAGAATCTTGCGACTGAATAGATAAGGTGAATATAATGTCCACCGATGAAGATTATGGTGTACAAAATTCTGTAAAAAAAAAAATTTCTCCCAATTACTTTTTCAGTGCCAACTATGTTCCTGCCAGTCTTGAGAAATTCCATGAGTCAATACAAGTTTGTTTTTTTAAAACCTTATGGATATTTTTAACAGTGTGTGGTATGTTCACCACACAGCCAAGCCCACCTTGCTCCTTCCTGATGCAGGTCAGTGGAACTGAAGGGTACGCGGACCACCCTCTGAAACAATGATGTTAAATCCGTCTCGTCCCTTTAACACCGTCACTTCTTACTGTCAACATTACGACCCGGATAGGTCAACATTCCGCATGTTCTGTGATCAAAACCATTGTGGAGTCAGAGAGAATGTCCTAAATACTTGGAATGTTCAGATAAAAGAATATCAGCTGTGTCCTTTGCTGACCCCAAAATAATTAAACCCTCTATTGTTCTAGTGCCCTTTGTTCTCTATGTGCCTGCATAAAGATTTAAAACGCCAACATATCTCTGAAAATATTGATCCCTCTCAAAGTTAGCCATGGAATTTGCCATGGAAGGCTGTTATTTACTTTTGATAATTTTAGGAGAACACCAGTGGGTATTGATAATAAAATGAATGGGTCAATGCAAGTTACATGTCAATTAGGAGTACCATAATGATTAACACGTTTTCATACAGCTTATTTTCAACAGGAATAACTCCTTATGCCAGTTTATCCGTTTGACATATTTTCACAGGGCTGAGGAACAACATTGAGCTGCTAGAATCATGAACTGAAGTAAGGATCCTGTCAGTGATCCCATGTGATCAGGATGTGGTCAGTCAGTGATCATGTGGTCAGTTAGTTTCCCCTGTGATCAGGCAGTGATCCCATCTGATCTGGCAGTGATCCCATGTGATCAGGCAGCGATCCCATGTGGTCAGTCAGTGATCATGTGGTCAGTCAGTTTCCCGTGTGATCAGGCAGTAATCCCATGTGGTCAGTCAGTGATCTTGATGGTAGAAGAAGAGGACGGGAGTTATTTCATTTAGTAGAGGAGATAAGGTGGCTCTCAGTTGTCTCCTGGACGTGTTTGGTTCTAGTCCACCCTGACACTCCTTTTGGATGGTGATCAGTCCATATGAAACGTGCTTCGCTGAGACCATTGACTCGTGAATTTCCCACTGTCTTCTCATCTTTTTAACCGTTTATTACAAAAGCAAATAAAGTACTGTATATACCAACCTACATAATACCTCAGTCGATTTTTGTATGAGATTGTTGCTATAATTAGTTTCATTTATCACAAGGAATTTATGATTGCATATGCCAAAGGAAACTCAATGAAATAATCACTGCAACCCTTAGAGGAGACCACCGCAATTGGACCCTCCTGATATAGCACTGGATCCAGGACGTGAGGGCGATGGGTTAGTCTGGAGGACTCATTAACTCCAAGGAATGTGGACCTGATGGCCTTGGGCAGGTTCTCTGTAGTGGTTCCAACACAGGACTCTGGACCTGAGGGTCATGGATCATGGGTCTAACACAAAAGGTGTGTGCTGTAAAAATGTAAACATGGAAAACCACACGAACAGCCACTTCATTTTTTGCATTGTTGTAGAACTTGATTGCATCGTTAGTTAAACAATTGCATAACTTGGCATTTGTACATGCCACCCCGGTAGAAGCTGTGCATCCATCTTAGAATTTATGAGTATGCCAAAACATTTGTGCATTTAAAAAAATTAAAAAAACACTTTGGAAATGACTTCACTACAAAAACTCCAGGTGCAGTGTGGTATTGTGGGTTATTTATTATTACATGCCCAAGTAGAAGCCAGAACTGGACTGTGAATCCATTTTTCTGAAGCAGTTTGTTGCTTTTTTCTAATTAAACACAAAACATAAATAGACTTCATACCACTTTCAAACAGGCTAATGCAGGACAGACAGAGAAAGGAAATTCCGGACGGCTAGATAGAACAACCTGGCCAGACGTTGGTGTAGGACAGACAGGGAAAGGAAAAGTCTGGCCTACTGGATAGAACCGCCTGGCCAGACGATGGTGTAGGACAGACAGGGAAAGGAAAAGTCTGGCCTACTGGATAGAACATCCTGGCCAGACGATGGTGTAGGACAGACAGGGAAAGGAAAAGTCTGGCCTACTGGATAGAACATCCTGGCCAGACAATGGTGTAGGACAGACAGGGAAAGGAAAAGTCTGGCCTACTGGATAGAACATCCTGGCCAGACGATGGTGTAGGACAGACAGGGAAAGGAAAAGTCTGGCCTACTGGATAGAACATCCTGGCCAGAC
>JAOYSI010051461.1:0-10949 GCA_025775065.1 Hiodon alosoides | reverse complement strand
TACTGGATAGAACATCCTGGCCAGACGTTGGTGTAGGACAGACAGAGAAAGGAAAAGTCTGGCCTACTGGATAGAACCGCCTGGCCAGACGATGGTGTAGGACAGACAGAGAAAGGAAAAGTCTGGCCTACTGGATAGAACAGCCTGGCCAGACGTTGGTGTAGGACAGACAGGGAAAGGAAAAGTCTGGCCTACTGGATAGAACAGCCTGGCCAGACGTTGGTGTGGAGGCATCCCAACGCAGCGTCTCACATCTGGCTCAGCCTTGCTAGTGGGCAGATTTGATCTTTACTATTGCAGAGAAAGGAGCTGCAAAAGTCATCTAACAAGCTGGGCCCAGTTTTGTTTCGTACACTGGGCAAGTGTCAGACGTGGATAACAATTTACACAGTCTGTGTAAACATTTCAGATGGCGTCAAACCTGCAGAAAGTATTACCTTCAGGGTGTACCTGTCGTGAAAGGACACAAAAAACCTCAAAAGCCATACTGTGGAAGTCATAAAATCGATTCCTTCAAGCGTCTGCTTAAATTCTCTTCATCAACTTTTGGTAATTTATTTTTTGGGAATGTATAACATAAGAAATTCCTAAGGATAATTCTCAAGAGCAAATGAGCCCTTTGCACTTTTCACAAAGACAGATAGAATATTTTAAAAGTTTAATGTTCACAAGAGGGGAGGTTCCCTCCTCAGAAACGTTATGAATGTCAGGTGTAAAGTTTATGGCAGGGATTAGAGATTAAAAAGATTTGTGGGCAGTAGTAGTAGACAATTGAAGGAAGTCTCTGGCAGTGACTGTTTACAGCACTCGTCGATTTTTGCTTGTATTTCATGGGTCTTTTACGGTTTTATCTGAGTCCAAAGTCTAGTGTTAATGCTATGTATTCACAAGCCTGTCTCTATCCCTCTAGTACCTTCCCCACGGCCTTGCATGGTGCGTGGTCATCCTCGTCCATGGCAGGTGCGAACACTGATAAACGTCAATCAGGCAACTGAGCTATCTGCTCATCGTGTTAACCTTGAGAGAACTAATTACCAATGTTCTCACAATGTTGCCAAATTGTTGAAACCACAATTAACGTGTCACCATGATGGATAAAAAAGAGAAAAACCTTGACAGCTGGTGTTTGATCTGGAGATTTCAATCGTTTGTGAACGGAAGGCAGGATCACTCCTCTTTGACACATGGATCTTTGGTTACTGTGAGATGGGTGGAAGTTATAGATAGGAATGGGCAAATTCTTTGTAGCACAGCTCTGGATTCAAGTATGGGTTGGGCAAAGAGAGGGGTGTCCCTCCTGAAGACCCAGACTCCCTTCGGTTTTATCGTTGAACTTAAACTTGTGACCTGTATCCGGGTAACCAGTCCTGTACACAGACAGAGAATGAGCACAAAGACTCTTGTTCCATTTCCACACTGACTATAAGAGATAGGAAAGGCTATATTTTTATTTATTCTCTCCGAGCCATTCTTTCCAAGCGTTGGTCAGTCGGCAAGACGTCACCTTTCCCATTGTTACCTGTCTCCACCCATTTCTCATCATGGGAACTGCATACAAACAAGCACCGGCCCAAATTTGGTGTTTTTTCAAATGATATTGGCTAGTCTGCTTGCCACTACAAATAATTTGCAATGATAACCAGCTGGTGTCACCTGCCGCTTGAAAAATCATATAGATGCAGTTAAGTAATAAGCAGTTAAAATATACGTAAAAATTAGGTAATAAGCAGGAATATACGCACAGTTCATGTCAAAATTGACTAACGGGCCCTGCTCCAGAGTCAGATTGTGGCAAAGGGCCTTGACTTCAGGCAGGGGGTCTTGATGACTCCTGTTCCATCGTTGTGCCCCCAGTTTTTGGGGAAGTATTTGGCATTAAAGAGAACTGTCTCTGTACAGAGCTAGCTTACGAACGCTGGAGAACAAACAGGGCTATGCAGCTTACACAAGCATTAGTTTAAGTATCAATTTAATTTTGATAGAGGCCATTATGCATTACAAAGTGAATTCCTTATAGCCAAATGAAATCAGATGGGAACATGAGTTGTCCTTAATGGAAACCATTTGCTTTTTAAAAGCCACACGCCTAAACGCAAGTTCACCTAAAAGTCAGAGAGGGATGAAGTAAACGGTTTTCAGTGAAATATTGAACGAGGAGGAGCCTTCTCTGAGACTTGCATAACTCCAATTAAGCTGTTACAGGGACAGGAAATGCCCTAGCATCAAGGGTTTTAATCAGAGGCCAACCATCTTAATCACTTGATTGTTTACAAACAGCGGGTCCAAATAATTGGAAAATTCCTTATGCTTATGAGTTCACTACATTTGTACTTGTAGTATCATATTAAAATCCAGGCTCTGCCTGGGAGGATGAAAAAGGCCAGAGGCTCATGGGTTCAGAACTCAGAGAGACCCACTGCTCCACCAGGCAGAGACAGTACCGTCAGCGAGGCGTGATGTGTGTTGGTGGTGAGGCTTCAGACTGCAAGAGGCTCGTGGGTTCAGAACACAGAGAGACCCACTGCTCCACCAGGCAGAATGGAATTGGTTTAGCATAACTGCAGGAAGAAACATGCTTCGACAGTGAATGGGTTGTAGCTTGTTTCAGATTGTAAACACGCGTGTGGCAATCCTAACACGCGTGTGACAGCAGCGGGTGGGAACGGAAAAGGACAGCATTGGAGACTCTCTACTGTTCACCGCTGAACAGAATATGGTTTTCACTGAGAATCTACCTTACGTACATAAGGACATCGTTTTTCTAAACAGCTGCTGTGCCCATCGCCTGGAAATTAAAAAACGCAAGCTAATGTTAGCAACTGAAACGTTTCGGTCCAGGAGAGAGAGAGCTGGTCATCATGTTTTCAGTCAGTAGGATTGACAACCTAGTTTTAATCTAAAAAAAGATCCACCTGTTCGTTTTACATTTATATTAATTGATTGATGGGATTTTAGTTTCGCAATTAGGCAATCTTTCAATCTCTAAAAACCTGTTTAAATCACATCATGGCATTTTGATATATTCCAATTGCTTGGAGAAATGTAATTCGACCAGAACATAGGATTATTAGCAGAGTAAATAACGCTGGACTGCTACCAGTAGAACTGTATCTCTCTGCTTTTTAAAAACCTTGTCAGGATTCTTTTAGAGGAATTTCTATGAGCTTTCCGTTAGAAACATGTTCCTATGCAATCTTACACAATCTAGTTCACTGAAACTGAAACAGTATCTCTTAACACATTTCCGTAACACTGCTGTTGTTATTTGAATAATTTTGCAGCGCTTGTGTGCTATAAAAATATAGTTTCAGACGCCCCCAAATTATGCAATGTTGAAAATTAGCTGTATTTGCTGCCTGTGCAAGGAAGGTACAGGCACTGGCAGTGTTTATTTTCCCCAGAGAAAAATTCCTGTTATGAAAACAATGACTTAAAAAAAGGATCCTGGTATGTTGGTATGTTTTCTCAACCAAGCCACACTTACCTAATCTCTTTTGTTATTTAAACTTCGAAATGTAATCGTCATGCCTCAGGAGGCACGATAGCAATATTATCTTGTGTATGTATATCTGGTGGCTTTGGTTAGAATGTGAGAAATCTAAAGTTTTCTTTGTCCTCCACTGCTCTGTAATAGCGCCCACCTGGGAGATGATGGATACGGGTGTTGACGACGTGCTCAGCCGGGACTCTAAATGTCCATCACACGGATGAAAGTCACGGCACGAATAGATGGGGGAATACGGGACATTCGGACTCACCACGAGAGATATAAAAGGAGAGTGTTTTTTTTTTTTTAAACACAGGAACGATTAAAGATTTTTGGGGTGAAACAGGGTATAAACACTTCCACAGTGAGGACAGTTTGAGCTAAAATCTGGGTGCCCGAATCAACCGGCAATTAAGCAATTCAAACAGAGAGGGCAGTATTCGTGCAATGTCAGAGTGTCACGGTAGCGACTCAGCGAGGCCCTGGCAACTATTCGGGAACGTTTTCCGAACGTTAGCCTGATCACAAATGATAGATATATCGCAGCAGTGTCTGCCCACCACTGCAGCTGAGGTTCAAGCGCACCTGGGATTTAGAATGAATCTGAAGACGGAAGGAAACGTTTGCTCGTCCATCTGCATGGTTTTTCACTGACGTAAGCGGTTGGGGGCTCTGAGTTTAATTCCCGCATAAACCCAGAGCTTAGGAATTCAGCAGGGCTGTATAAAACCGCCAAATTTCTTTGGTCCCATGAGAAACTAAAGAACCGTTGGTGATAGTAGGGTGGTTGAGGAAGTCATACATAATTATTTAGGTTGATCAAAACACCAACTGAATTGTCAGAAGTGCCTCTGTGGTGGTTAAGACACACTTTTGACCAGAAGGTTACAGGTTCAGGAGGTGGGGCACAGCTATTGTATCCTAAAGTATGGTAGCAACAGCACAATACGCCTTCACAGAAACCCAGACATGTGACGGTTGTAATACAATGAGCAGGAAAAGTCACCATTGACTACGGGGGTCTATCTGGGTTCCTGATCCTCATTCTGAGTACCCAGACCGTTAAGATTTAAATTTTATGCAGCGGAAATAATGTAATTTATCTAATATTTATCTAATTAAGTGGGTGGGGCCTTGTTATTAAGTGGGATGGCCCACACTACTGGGCCTAACACCTAGTCTGTTTTTATAATTTGAAAACCTTTTTACAATCCGGCTGTCAGTAAGTGGTTTGCAGAGGGCATTTAATAGAGGGAATAAAGGGGAGTTTCCTGTGTGGGCAGGTTGTCCACGATTCCTCCCAGGAAAGCAGTGGTAAAATAAGGGGGGTGGCCAGAAAACCTAGAATCAATTTGAGGAAAACTGGAAAACTCTTTCGACTCCTTGGCAGTCACGGAATTCTCCTGGAAAATAGCAGCAGAGGCTTTACATTTTGAACTTCAGTAAGCAGAGTTCATATTATAGGGAGCGCCAGGCAGCCAGCATAGCTTAATTCAGTTAAGGTGGCTCTTAAGGGACATAAAAAATGATCACAACGTATCACGTCACATTCGCTTTTCTGATGTTTCAAAAACATATTCCTGAATCAGGGAGCTGATCCCGAGAGCTGTCGATTAAAATCTAAGATCAGAGACTCCCGTTTAACCATTGAACCAGTGGGCAAGGTATTTCATATCAGCTCCAGACTACTAAATACGTAAGATGTAGGACTATGGCGTAGGAACGTAGTCATCTGCGAGCTATGTTGTCCAACATCCTTTCTTGGGTGCAGGTCAGCGCTAAGCAAATAAACGATAATAGTATACCGCGGAGAACACTGCGTTCACATGATCATCAAAAGTACCACCCTGTCACGCTCGGAACACAGTTTTTTTTCTTATCTTACCGAGGGCGAGTGCTTCCGTTTCCCCAGTCTATTTCAATATTTGGTTTCATCGATGCTTCGTATTAGATCCATCATAAGGCGTTAGAGAATTAGGGAACGACACAAATGCAGAGATGTAGCAGTTTGCCCTCGGGAAAAACGTGAAACATACCGTGATTCAGAAACTAAACGAGACACGAAATAACAACAAGGCATTTCTCATTACTTCATTTATTCAGAATCCCTCGCCTTTAATGCATTTACCCACAGAGACTTATAGGAAAAAGATATCTGACAAACCACCACAAAAAGTGTTTTTCCTGGGTCTCCTGTTCAATATATACTTCTCCAAGTAGGATTTTTAAAACAAAAAACAAAAAGTAAAGAGTGCATAGACACGCTTGCCTAATCGGAGTGGAAGTTTAATCACAGATGACAGCCTTGACTGGCTGTGCTCAGGGCCAACCTGATTCATGTTCTCATGCTGTGCTGCATTCGAAATACTCTGAGACAGCGAGGCTGTTTCCTGACAACAACTGTCCTGAAGGTATCTCAGACATCATCTTCTACCAAAGAAGAGCCGCTTTTCCTGGGGAATCCCCGAGAACACACCTTCGCCAGGTTAATGTGAGCAATATTTCAGAATGTGTAAAAATGTTTTAAACATGACACCAAGAATTAGAGAGAATCACACCCGGAGTCTGAAGTCTTCAATTCTGTGAAGGACGACGGTTTGGTCCAGAAAAATCGCAGGTCACTTTGATTCCTCCCGGCCGTGTTCCCTGTTGACCCCTGACTCCATGCGTTTCCAGCGTCTCATAAACATCTCAGAACACAAAAATCACCCATGTCTCTGACATGGCTTATGATCCAGGGAATCTCAAAGGGCTTTCTGTACCACCAATACCAGCCCCTTGTCCGGTGGACCAACCCTGGGCTGTGTGTACCACCAATACCAGCCCCATGTTGTAGACAGAGCCATACACCTCCCCTTGATGTGCATGGACTGACATTCCACCTGTCATTGCAAGGCAATCAAAGTGTTTAAGAGCTGCATGATACAGAAGGATGTTAGGGACAATTAGCTAGGCGTGTGACTGAGTACAAAGTCAAAGTTCAGTCAGGATTAGCCCTCGGGGCAGTGGGGGGGGTAACCGTAGTGTTTGTAAACACAGCAGCCAAGTGCGCAGAAATAAATAGGTCCTCAAGAGCCTGAGGGAGATTCTGGAATGTGCGCAGTGTTTAAATACCATTTAAGGCTAGAGTTGGGCTAGAGATACAAGGTGACTGACTTACTGTACTGTATGTTCCCTATGCACTGACGACCGTAATAATGGTAATAACAGTAATAACAATAATAACAATAACAACAATAACAATTAACAGATTCATCATCTAGAGATATATATATTTATCATACACATTAGACAATCTATGATATTGAATAATGAATGTCCATACTCCTTATCATCGTAACATTAAGATACTGAATTTAAAACTGAAATGTAGATTATGTTTATTGTTTTACTCCATGAAACGTGGTGCCGTACTGGTGTGCGTCCTTCCGATTTAAGCCCCCTCACCCTAACCCAAACCCACAAACGCGCACAATGGCACAAAAGAAACAGATCATCTCAGGGCCTAAGAAAGGCTGACAGAAATTGAATTACTTCATACATCCAGCTACCAATGAGGCATTGAAACAAAACATCAAAATGATGTATAAAGACGTTTAACAAAAAGGCAGGACAAAATAATAATATTAAATCAAAGAAGAACTAAATTTAGTGGAATTTTTGTTCCAGCTGTGGCAGACAAAGATCAATGCGGGCATTGTGTCATCGCGGTTCTTCAGAGCGATCATTTCATACTATATCTGTACCTCATTCCGCTCGCATGATTCGGATACAGTCAGCTTGTGGATCATTTTTATAACTCAATTTTTATAATACCTTCATGTGACTTCATGGATAGGGATACCTGGCATTTACCATTTCACAGTTTGAGTGCTGTCTGCCCGTAAACACAGTGGGAATTGTGAGATTGTGTGGTATTTTCATTATCCTACGCAAACAGTTAAATAAACTTTTGTTTATAACTGAAGTGCATCGTGGCCTGCACCAAAGTTTGTTGCTGTAACGAGCAGGAAATGTTTATTCTGTTATACCCGGGAAAAGGGGTATTTTCAAGAGATGGATGATTAGGGAGATGGGATTAGTGGGAATTTGTAAATGGCGAAATATAATTTTATACAGCTTACTTAGGAACTTACATTGCTTACCTTCTATTAGCAAACAAGGAATGAGAGAGGATATTATTGTGCAAAGATTAGAGAAATAAATTCATAGTAAGGAAAATACAGATTATAATGTGAAATAAAGAGGCATATATTTAGATATAGGTCGATATACTTCAAATTCTGCAAAATAACTGACCTTTATTTAGAAATAAATGTAGTTCTAAAACAAACAATATATAAGTTTAATAAAAGTGACAATTGAAATAACCGTATGCAATATGACTCAAATATAATTGAAACTGGACATTCCGCATGTAATCAGGCTGCTACCAACACGATGGAAAGCACGGACTCTTGGTATATATGCAAATAGCATTTCACTGCATCCAATACACAGGAAGCAGTATTTAAAATAAGTTGACTTTACCTCACTTTGCTGTACACCAACTACGGTCCTCATGACTAAAAGCACAAAGACATGAGGCAGGCCCTTTGACCACAAGAGAAAATCAGTGATCAAACACCCAGCGGGCGTAAAGGGAAAAGATCAGGGGTGGGGGCCAAGCACAAAGCCCTGGGGGACCCCTAGCAAAAGTTTTAGCGGTATTGTCCTTACATCGCACGCGGGTCTTCGGATCACCATGAGAACTGGAAGGTACAACAGTTGGAAGCGCTGATTCCCCCCTCAGTCAGTGTGGACAAGGGGATCACATGATCCACAATGGGGGTGCTGTAGGGGAGCGTCAGAAGGCACTGCGATCGCGGAGAGGGGGCTGTCGTCGCAGAGAGACGGGTGGCTGAAATAGTTCCACATATCTACTACTGCACGGGAATTTAACAGGGTGTCGTGATTCTGGCATATCAAAGGATTGTGATTCCGTGCCACAAAACCGCGGAGGTATGGAAGTGCAACAGTGATGGTGTGGAACGCAGGTTTTCTTGTTTGAGCGTATAGCGGGGCTTGTTGTGAACAAGCTCGCTACTGGCAGCGATGTTACGGTGCACCTTGTGTAAGCTCTGGTTTAAAAAAAATCAGGGGTCAGACTGGGTTTGTTACACATGGGCTCCATCAGATACTGATACATACTCTGAAGTATGGTGATCTTTCTGGAAGAGGTTTGCCCCACCCCTTTTTTTTACGCCCTCTGCAGTGGTCCCGAGGGGTTTCTGGCTGTGACGCCTGGTTATGATCTAGAAACAGACCATAACCAGGCGTGTCTCACCATTAACCACCAAAGGCACCCCTCACCATTAACCACCAGAAGCGCCCCTCACCATTAACCACCAGAAGCGCCCCTCACCATTAACCACCAGAAGCGCCCCTCACCATTAACCACCAGAGGCGCTCCTCACCATTAACCACCAGAAGCGCTCCTCACCTTAGCAGACTGTCACTACGATCACTGCTTCCATATATTCGGTCTAAACAATCGCACTCTTGTCTTGAGACAGACTAGAACTGGCAGCTGTTTCAAGGATGAAAAATAACATGGTGGTCATGTGACATCAAAGACATTAAACTGGACCCAAAAAAAAGTAATTATTGCTGAAAGATGAGCGATGATTGGAAGGCTTTCTTTTAGCCATGAACTCTTAATTATTTCGTTTTGATTTGTCGCAGTAGCCTGTTGATGATGAATCAAGCTCAAATTAACTAATGAACCAATTATTCAAAACGACACAACAGACTATTGTACAATGATCGCAATTGTAAAAGGACTGTTGGGTTGTTTTGTGGTTGTCCTTTGACCTGAACAGTAATATGTATATATTTTTGTTTGTGTGTGTGCCCTGGAGTATTTCAGATTTTAGCTGTTATACACATGTCCTGTGCTCCATCTTTAGGTCTAGCACATTTTTACATTTTACAGTCTTCTCCTTTATGCCAAACTTATTGCCAAGAATATTGTCTTGCAGGTGACAGTAATAGATGTCCTCTCATTTGGGACTACATTTGTACTGTTTATAGTCACCACACTTTGTACATTGTGTTAGATAATGTTTTAAGCTTTGCCGAGAAGCCTGAAACGATTAATGATGTTCAGTAAAATAATTTCAGATAATATGAGTCATGCTGCCTTTTAATGAAAGATTGCCTGCGTTTCTTCTCAAGGTGATTTTAGATAAACAGATGCATAGCGTTCACTGGGAGAGTGATTTTCAGATAAACAGCTTAATATACTCGCAGACCACGGGAATGTTTTATAGGTAAACAGATGGATTGTTTAATGCGTGTTTATGCTGGAACGATCAGAGAATGCTCACCGAACACTCCGAGGAATAATTTCGAAACGACGGCGTCGGTGTGCCCCGCTGCCTTCCAGGAAGGATCTGAGGGCGACCGGTTTGCAGGAAACACAAGCCTTTCCATTAGAGGTGGTGAGCAAGAAATCGGAGCGCCGAGCTCCGACTGGTTGCAACGACGGCAATGAATTTGCTGAAAACTGCCAGCAGGGCCCTTGTTCCGGGCCGGTACATCCTTATTCTCAAACAGTCGTCTTTGTTTTTGTTTTTTTTCTTCTTCTTAAAATCTGTGCCCTGCCTTCAGTGCGGTTTAAGCACTTCTATAATCAGTACTTCAGGAGGTGGTGGGAGTTGTCACCACAACTTCATACCACAAGTGGGGACATAAATATGAAAAAATAAACACATGAAGGACACGTTTTCGCTGTTTTAATTAAACGGGAAGCTTTCACGCATCCGATCATTGCAAGGAACCGGCCCTTCTATCCACGGTTATCCACCAATCCACTATGCTAATAAACTGGTCCATGCGCATAATTAACAACCTTCTTACGGGTTCTAAAATATAATATAAACAGGCGTATTTTAAAGTAGAGATAACATTTAAGTTCACTACATGATATTAGGAAACGTATCCCTTTGGTTTTAAAAGGTTAAAAGCACTCCTTCCCACAGGCAACGTATAAACTCATTTTCTCGAGCTAAACTTATCCTATTAGTAAAACGAGTTAACGTCATCAGGAATGCTGGGCCTACTACTACTACTACTACTACTACTACTACTACTACTACTACTACTACTAATACTACTACTAATAATAATAATAATAATTGACTGTCTGAGAAAATAAGGTTTTAATGCAGACTTAAACCCAGACTAGTCTGTTGCAGGGTTCATTATAAGAGGTATGTCAGATTGGAGATAAAAGGCATAACGTTATGGTATTGTGTGAGATCTATTGCCGAACCCTTATCTCTGTATGACTCATTGCCTCTTCATTCTTGTCACTATTTCCTCTTTTTTTCACTTGGCACAACTCGTTAAAGTGAAACAATTGTTGTGCAAAAACCGAGGAGAAAACCAGCGATTTTAACACTACTTTACATTATATATA
>JAOYSI010051450.1:9426-25739 GCA_025775065.1 Hiodon alosoides | reverse complement strand
ACTGCTTTGCATATGCTGATTCTTATAGTCTTAGAAAACAACAGGGGTTGTCAGGGTTGCTTCATAAATATGTGCTACATTTTGAATTCTGCAGCGTAGTTATAAAACTGGGTGTAAAAAAAAAATTAAAAGCAGAAGGTATACTTAATATGATTCCATCATGAATATAAAATTGTAGGTTGAAGTTAAAGGATATGCACTTTAGATAAACTGTAAAGTTTCTTTTTATTCTGGATTAAAAATCTTTTTAATACCATCGTAATTTCTTCTGTATTGAGTGAATGTATAGATACATTCTATTCATCCAGTTCTTTTTGTCACTCTTGTGTGGGAATGTTTTTGATTCACATTTCAGAAATAAATCAGATATAAAATGTGACATAGTACACATTTAAAGCGCTAGCTTTAATATTGGTTCACAAGTAACTAGCTAAATCTTGATTAATTAAAACTCTAACTTCTAAATATTCTCTGACGTATGTCTATGTATTGGTAATGAAACACCACCAAATGTTGAGTATAAACTGTACCAACCCACCTATCCAAACAATAAATAAATAAGATTTTTATTTCTCTCCCACTACCTGAGGAATTTGTGCAGTCATTTCTTCTTCAAATTCGGGTAAAACCTATTTTCTCCAAATCTGAGATTGCTATGGCCTCTCTTCACGTGGCCTGCCCACATATGGGAGGACATAGGACGGGAATAAAGCATAATCGTCCATCCTATTACACACTGCAGACTTCGCAACCATATCGGAGATTCAACACCAGGGGTGGACTGGGACAAAAAAATCAGCCCTGGCCTTTTTGGTCCAGGCGGTCCACCTCTACGATCCAAAATCAGTCCAGTCAGACACCACCCATATATATATACACTGTTGTTCAAAATACACACACACACTGTGTATGTTTATGTGTGTATACCCACTTGTGTGTAGCATCTCCATGCTAAAATGAAATTGTCAAAGAAAAAAAGCTTAAGGTCAAAGTATAATTTGCAATTATTTAATAAAATGTAAGTATACAACTGTGTACAACAAGAAAATCAAAATGTCATATTCTTCGATATTGCCGGACGAATCACTTAATGTCGGTTGTGGGTTTAGAGCTGGTCCTTGTTTATTTTGCGATGGATGTATTAAAAACTCGTTCATTTTGCTAACGAGTGGTTATATTTGATAATAAAAAATAAAAATGCTGCAGCAGCCCCTGAAGTAAACATATCAGTTATTTTGGAACATTTGGCGGTATCCGCCTCCAAACTTTTAACCGTCAGATGCCCTTTGTTTTTCAGCACCACCTTTACGCTTTGGTCTGTCCATTTTGAGAGACGATAGAGGAGAAGGGGGAGGCGATATTTATATAAGGCGGAGCAAGATCCGTTATCGCTCCATCAATCGCGCATTGTGATTGGGTTTACACAATGTCAACACAGAAGACAAACCAATGGGCGCTGTCCCTACCTGATGGACTAGCCCAAAAAAAATTGAATCAGTCCCAAAGTGCGTCGGGCCACCGGGAAAATGCCCGGTATGCCCGATTACCAATACATCCTTGTTCAACACCGACGGCAGGAAAGGTAGCGAGAAACGACTTCCGATCAACCCTGGGCGGGGGGTTAACGGCCGTTAAATGCCGTTTCTACCCGGTGAACAACTCACAAAGCGCTATTCGACTGTAATTTTACCTGTCTCGGCGTGCTCGTCTATCTTATTCTATTACGCACAACAGGAACGACAAAAGCCAGTAGACGGAAGTTCTCCTTTGACGCCATCCGTAAAAACCAGACCAGCAGTTAAAGGCCACTTTAAGCGATTGGAATACATTACAGTTTCGGTCAAGCACTTTACGATGATCGGGTTTTATTAAATCATTTGGCACCCATAATACACCGTACAGTGCATATTATACATAACTCCAGAGCCCATAAAATGTTTGTTTTGTAAATAAACAGTCGTTTTTTGCCAACTTACTCAGATTTTTTATTTTGTTATTATTCTTTACTTTAGATTCAAAATAAAACTGTATATCAACAAATATGCGCGACGAATTTAAAGGAATAAGAAAGCTAAGGCTATTACTCCTGCCTATGAACTGTAAATAAGATTTTTCGTTTTGTTGGGAACTGTGAGCAGATGACCTTTCCATAAGCCATTAAAATTTATCGCGTTTCAACTTGATAACGTTCGTCGCATTAAAACTCTTCGTGATAAAGAAATTTAAAGAACACTAAACTACTTCTGTCTGCCATACCAAAACGAGTGTGGTGGAGGACCAGGTTCAAGTTAAATCATTCAGTATTGACTTCTTTGAATATGTTTAGTGCATTGTATATACACACTATCCACCATGAAACTTACCAAATTATTGTTGAAAACGTGCTTACATTAATTAACTAGCTATTGTAGCTAGTTTTTTGTCTATGAGGGTGGGGAAATAGAAGATTTTAAAATCCAATACATTTCAAGTGGGATTGGTAGAAATCCATTGCTCATTTCATCAAGTTCAAATTGCTTATGTAGTACAGAGAGTAAAAGTTGTTTTATGCATAAGACACAATGTTGCACATTTTGGATTTCCTTTCATCTGAGAGAATGGAACAAAGCATCAACCTCCTGGAGGACAGTCAGGAGATCCCCGCCCCCCAAGACTGAGCCGTTCACACCTGCGAAGGACCACGAGTACACCTGCAAAGTCCGACACATGCAGGAAGCCAGCACTTACACCTGGGGTGAGAGTTTCCTATTTTCTGTGACACGTGGTCCCAGAACATTTTCCCAGTAGCTGAGGACGGAGCCCGTAAGGATGGACTGGTATTATGTTTAAAAGGGTTGTATTCGTACCGCTTACTGGTCACGAAGCACAAGAAAACATTCAGAAGCAGGCCCTGCCTCTGACAGCACAATGCCATCAGACAAAAGTGTGGAAGGAATTAGACATGACCTTGATGCGATTTTTTTGGAGCAGAAAGCGACTGGTTTGCATAGGCCTGTACTTATTGCTTGTTGAAGTTGTCAGTCCTGTTTGTATGCAATTTGTAGATTGTTTTGACAACTTGTCACCAACTCGTTAGAGCAGCTCCGTGGACCTGGCGGTCGACGTTTAACTTCCTGTTTTGTTTTTCCACCGTAAGAACTCTTGGAGGTTTCAGGATAATTAAGCTGAACCCGATCTCTGATCAGTGTGCCAGCTACAGACCAGGTGTATATGGAAAGTAAGATTTGTGTAAGCAGGCATTTTCTATTTTCATATAAAACATAATTTCTGAAACATTTTTTGCTCATTATTTGATATTTCTTTAATGGTCTTTTTTCCAAATACATTAGATTTCTTAAGGTAGGTGCACAGAACCATTGTTCTGGTCATTTACTATTATTATTTATTACCAGACATCGCAGTGGACATATAGGTCTTGGGCAAACATTCTCCACAAACTTTTGGTAGCAACAAATCAGCATCGTTTTATTATGACCCAAACATACCGCCTCTCCACTTTATTTGTTATTATTTTAAAACATTTGGAACAGTTTACCAAATTACAAGTTATTCGGAGTTTGTCATTAGTTTCACTGATAACAAAAAAAAATCAGAGATAAAAGTAGTGTGGTATTGCCCCCTGCTGGATGAATGTGTGACCCTTGGTGCTGACAGACGATATCCACTCTTTCAATTAAAGTGCGTGGATTCCTAGCACCATCATAATTTTGTAATATAAAAACTAATCAAAACAATTCAGATTAAATGTAATTCCAATCCATTTAGACTGTTTAAAACGTACGCAGGTTTAGGGTGTCAGCTAAGGGTTATTAGCAGGCACCCACCCTGAGACACACATCTCATGCTTCTTCCTCGGGTAGCGAAATGTTTATTGTTATTAGTAGGATTATTACAATATATTTCTTAGCAGATGCCCTTATCCAGGGTGACTTAATTTAGAATTTGTATGCTAAATTGCAAGCGCTCCCATATCATTTGTAAACTAGGCAACGGTGGCTAGTAGACTAGATTCCTAGCAACCTTTGTTTGTGATGAAAATGAAACTACCTGAAAAAGGGGAACTCCGCCGTTTCTTTTATTAGGCATTCATCGTGTGTCACACGCCCTTTCAAAAGTACCTGGAGTTTTGAAATGCCGCTCCTCCTCGTTGGTTATAATATCACATTCCAGATACCCGTTTTCTTAACACCGTCATAGAAATATTCCTAAACTAGCACGATTTTGTTATCACAAACTTAAACAGCCTACAGCATGATAGGTACTTTTTACAGAACTTCACAGAACCGCATGGCTAAACGACCAACATTATAAACTTAGATTTGAATTACCTTTCAATCTACATAATACATTCCCGAAAGTTAAAGTTAGATAGTACAGTGGCTCGGCAACAGTGAATCGAATTATTTTCAATTAACAAAACTTTTGAACCATCCTTGCCTGGATGAAAATAAAGGTTAAATTATTATTATTATTTTATAGGATTTTATGCTAACAATGACTTTGTGAAATTTTTGGAAAAATTCCTCTTTTTGCGCTGTTTCCAAGATGCCTAAAGAGCCCCACACTCAGTAGAGTTTATGTGGTATTTCATTATTACTGATATGAATGTTTGCCATCAAAAGATTCGCTGCCTATGCCCCGGAAGCCGGAAGCACGGTGCTAACTACGCCACAGGCATTGACAACTGAACAATTTACATCTCACCATTTAAAGTGAAAGACGTAATATAATATTTTTCTGTGGGCTAACTGTCAACAAATACAACTCCAATGACTTACTTCTGCATAGAAACTGTTCAGTAAATACTTTGCCATTGGCTGTAAATTAAAAGTGGGCAAGGCGTAATGGTCATTAAATATTTTGCGCGTTTTACTTTCACTTTGTCCACAAGCATTGAACCGACTGCAATTTAGGACGTGGCGCACGTCGTTTCATCAGTTGATTTTTTGGTTGTAAAACTGATATTAATTAAAATGAATCGATTGTTCTCCGTTGTTCTGCTCAGCGTTCTGCTGTTCGTTGTGCAAGCCAAAGAATGTAAGTATAATCGTTGTGTCGTAATTTAGTTTTTTACTAAGACCTCCAGTTGATTTCTATTCTGTATTTATTTTATACTACGATTGTCTTTTAGGCAAACGTTATCCTTACTTTTTTTATTTGAATAATCTACGTGTCTTATATGCAAGGTATTTGAATGGGCTTTGAGATGGTTACTTTTAAAGGTGCTATAAAATATGAAGTGTACTACTATTACTAAAATGTACACCTGCATAAAAATATGCGTATCAGTGAGTTTTGTTTGTGAATAGCCAATACGACTGAAGTCTTTTAAAAGTGTTATCTTTCCCTTTCTACCCCGTTCCTTGCTGCAGCCCCCCCTAAGATTCAGGTGTACAGCCGAAACCCCGGGAAGTATGGCGAGTCCAACACGCTGATCTGCCACGTGAGTGGCTTCCACCCCCCTGACATCAGCATCCAGCTTCTGGATCAGGGCCGTGAGATCCCCAACTCCCAGCAGTCTGACCTGGCCTTCGAGCAGGGCTGGCAGTTCCATCTCACCAAGACCGTGCCGTTCACACCAGAGAAGGGCCACGAGTACACCTGCAAAGTCCGACACATGCAGGACACCAAGAGCTACACCTGGGGTGAGAGCTTCACGGAGGCTTTTATCATGTTTTCTTTGAAACAACTAGGTGGATTGGTTGTTATGTTGTAAATAACTTACAGTAAGGTGGACAGTAATGTATTGAAAGGCTATATTAGTTCCTCATACCACTAAAGACCCTACCTCATTAGTTCACTCTAACCAGACATTCGAGAAGGAAAAGATTCCAATAGAAAAGTACTCATTTTCCATTTTTTCCCCCCCAGAGGCTGACATGTGAAGGTTTTGAGCAGAAAACTTGTGGTAAGTTTGACACACGTTTTACTCGACAAGTATAACTTAAATAAAACCAGTGTTCAACCAGGGTTCATATGACCTGTTGTCCCCTGTATACTATGGTCTGTGTTCATCTTCGAGTCAGTGAACTTTCATTGGAGTTTTATCCTTTTTTTTCTACAGCATGCAGTACCATTCAAAGGACTCTCAAAACTCTCAATTCAATGACTACAAATCAGAGTCCCAACTGACATCAAACAGGCTGGAAATTGTAAAAGTATCAATCAATTTGGGAAAACTATTGATGTGCCGGTCACTGTGTTTCTGAAATTATAATATTCTGTGCAAAGATAAAATAGATGTTGATTGCGTTGGCGTGATTAATTCTAGAGGATTGTGCGTCCCCGCCCGTTTTGGGGATTTCCTATTGATTAATGTTATGCACTCCTGCTTGTTAAGTATATTGAATGATATATTTTGGTTGAACGTTTTACTGAAAGACGAGGGAATGTTTCTTTTGTTGATATGTATTTGTTAAATAAAGATTATTTTAACAGATAAATATTTTGCATAAGTGATGTGTTATAAATTGGTTGAATTTGCAATGAAATAATATTTTCGTCTTTTAACAAGTTCTCTCCACTCACCGTCTCGTACATATCTTTACACCTTATACACGTGTTTAAACTAGAACCAAAAGTATTACATATTGTCCATTATAAATGACACTAAGCCAAGCGTAAGTTTAAACTAATATATTTAAAATCAAACGAAACCAAAGCTAAAAGCCCATAGAAACGCTGTTAGACATCGAGCTTATTCTACTCTTCAAAAATAACGCGTTGACTGGCGATATACAGCATATTGTACCGTTTTCGGAGTGCTACTACTCTAGTGGGTTCAGGCAATGAGTCAGACATCGATTTCAACAGGAAGACGTGCTCTTTATTTACACATGCGCTTACGACCGCCTTAACAAAGGCACAGCTGGCAATGAAAAGAACTGACAACACAGAAAGGGAAAACACAGACAGCCCCCACACAAACAAGCAAACCAGTCCACGGTGAGGGAACTAAATCTTAACCACAAAAGCACAAAACGATACAGCTAGCTAAACTAAACAACAACACAATAACGTCATTAAAAGACGGAGCTTCGAACACGTTATTTACATTATTAACAGTTCGGGGGGGCTTCCCAGCAGCCCCCTCGGGGATGGTTGAACGCCATTGGCGGGGGAAGCGCGGCTTTCCATCCCGTTACAATATATATACACCATAAAAACATAACGTTACAAATTTGCTATTAAAAGATGTGGTACAATCTTTCAGAAAAAGTCTACAACTTAAGGCGGCAGTGGGTACAGGTCTTTTTTTCCCATGAAAAACTACAGCACCGATATCTTGAATTCCCAACATTAGTCAGTCCGTTCTGTTGTCAAGCAACTTCAGACTTTGTAATCTCATCTTAATTGTTTGACGGTCAGACTCGACAATTTACAGCCTAAGCAGCTCAATTCCAGATGTTTTGACAAAAATCGAAAAAACGAACAGAAAAAACTACTTTCACTTCGGATGTATTCGGTCACACCACAGAACAAAAATAGGCGGGACTTCGGTTTTTCCACTACTTCGCAACCTGCTTGTCGGGAGAGAGCGCAGTCTAACCAGATTCACAAATTCGCAAGTAAACCATGTCGACACAAATAAATCCAACGTCCACGTTGATCTTTGACGTCTCTCCATCGTTGATGGAGAATTTATGTACAATTATAGACAGTGGTGACGGAAATCTTGGATGGAGAGGACTGGGTAAGTCACTACATATTACATATATTACTTGCATATTATCTCTCACTTACTGAATGAATTATACGTGAAGAAGAAATCATTATTATCATTAAGGCGAGACTATAAATTCGGTTGTGTAGAGTAAATGAACATTAATGTTTTCTCGTCCTGCCAGCGTCGCGTATTTTGCCCAGTTGGTTAGAGATGCGCAACACAGAAAGACTCGAGACTGCGGGCAAGAGCCCCACGCGAGAGATGCTGTGGACTTGGGCGCAACAGAACAAAACGGTGGACGACTTAGTTTGGGTTCTGCAGGAAATGCAACATCACAGAGCAGTGGCCCTTCTCAGATCGAAAGGCGAGTCGTCAACCGAAGCCTCGTTGTCAAACAATAATATTTCCTTGATATTTGCCCAGCGGATGCTACAAAACCGCAGTTTCTTACTTGAACACGATTACAAGTAAAACTGATCATCCCGCTTCCTTTTTGTATTATCGCTCATGTCTTGTGTTTGCCCAGAAAGCGCAGTTCTACATTTTTTATTCACTCCGTGAATTTGACACATTCAGCACGCATCTACATCTTAAAAAGGCTGACTCGACTTATTGAGTGAAAGTGTAAATTATTCTGTTCTGTATTAAAACTGAGGAGAAGCTACGATTCTTTGAACCATAATCATTGTGTCTGTCACATCAGGGAGGAGGCCTATATCTTCCGTGGGATATGGCAGTTTTTCAGCTAGAAATGAATATCCTTCGCCACAGGAGTCCCGCAAGGTAAAACACAGGGCTATTGCACAATGTCTACAAGTGAACTCTGAAAATTTCCCACATTGCTGGACTTCCTCTTTAACGGTTGAACCCACAGGGAGTGTGTAAAGATGGCTGCGGGGAGTTGACTTTTTACCAAGATCATCATTTGAACAGAAGCCCTAGGGAAGGTAATGATGTCACTGCAAAAAACGCTCTAAATGAATACCCTTCAAATGTGAAACATATTGTTTAAATAAACTAAACAAATATGTATTAATCTCTCTCTCACACATACATATATACACACACACACACACATATATATATATATATATATATATATATATGCAAATGTTGTAAAAAGAATACACATTCATTAATCTAATATTTTCACATGACAGAAACAAAGACGGAAGTGATGACTTACACAGATGTCATAGCAGGGACGAAAAACTTCCACCAGAGCCTAAAGATTGGAGCAGGTCTCTTTTCCGAAGTGTACAAAGGCGTAAAAGGAAAACAGACCTTTGCGGTTAAGCTGTTTAAACAGGTAAATTACAAAGTGTGTAATAATAAAACAGCTATGACGGCTGTACATTTGTTGAATCCGTTAAATTGTCTCTCTCATCAGGAGACTCGGGAGAAAGCTAACAGAGCCGTTCAGAAAAACGTATGTGTAGTAACGTAGCTAACGTTGAGTAAACGTTTGGGTCTGCCCTGTGTATTTATGTTATACTTTAAACGCAGGTGACGAAGGACTCGTGGAGGAAGCAGTGGAATCGCTTCAGGACAGAGATGGAAGTCCTTCATCTGTACGTTCACTGACACTTTCCGAACGCATATGAACATCTCTGCTCTCGCAGCCTGTGTGTTGCCATGACACTGACCTGTTCTCATTCAACCACTCACAAAAAATGTCTACTTCTGATGTACTAGGTAGCACCTTCATGATGCAGTGCTATGATCTTCACAGGGGAGAATCCAGAAAATGACATGGTCTACTCTTCGTATCGCCGTCATCTCTTCTAGATGGCAAACGGTGTTCTCTTTGTGTTGCCTAGCTACCAGCATCCCAACATCCTGGACCTGTGGGGCTGCTTTTCCGAAGGGGACAGGTACTGCTTGGTCTACCCCTACTTCCCCAATGGATCGCTGTTCCACAGACTCCACTTCCAGGTTCGTAACTTCACTCACAGGTAGCGGACGGGGAGACTTGAACACCCAGGCTTTCCAGGAAGTGTCTTCTTAGTGCAGTGCATGTGGTTCTATGATACACCATGATGCCTTCTGCTCATGTCAAATCAGTCGATGTGTTCTGTATTATGGAACTGATACACAAAGGTCGTGAACAGAGACAGTAAGAACGCGCCGTGTGTGTGTGTGACTGACCGCTTGTTCGGAGCGTGTGACTGACCGCTTGTTCACAGCGTGTGTGTGACTGACCGTTTGTTCGCAGCGTGTGTGTGTGTGACTGACCGCTTGTTCACAGCGTGTGTGTGTGACTGACCGCTTGTTCCCCGTCTCGCAGGACGCAGGCGCACCACTGACATGGCAGGCGCGGGTTGACATCCTCACTGGGACGACGAAGGCGGTTGTCCACCTACACACTGCGCAACCTTGCAGCCTTGTCTGCGCAAACATCACAAGGTGATCATATCAAAACCGGGCATTTGCACACACCGTAAAAAGCATTTTAAAAGCCCACCAGGAACTCAGTTTTATGAACAAGCTGATTTTCTCCCGTCATTATTATTGAATCCAGTGTGAGTAAACATAAATTAACAAGAGATTATATGTGTACCACACTATGCTCAACTATTCTGGCTCCTAATGCTGTCACGATGTAAATCTCCGTTCCCCCTTTTGATTTACACATCACATTTAGCAGATCTGCACTTTCTGCCGATGACCATTTTACTGTCAGGTAATTGGCCGGTTAAGAGCAGAGGCACTGAGGTGGGTTTCTATATTTGGGTCTGTATGCTTTCTCGCTCTTCAGCGCCAACATTCTCCTGGACGGAGACCTGCAGCCCAAGCTGTGCGATTTTGGCATGGCCCACCTTAGACCCCACTCTGTCAGTAAAAGTTGCTCAGTCACTATGGATACAAGACCCCACAGCAATCTGGGATACCTTCCAGAGGAGTACATCCGTGATGGCAGGCTGTCTGTCAAGCTAGACGTGTACAGCCTAGGGGTGGTGAGTAGCCCTTTGACCAAAATTACTGATCTGGAATCAGCTAAACTGTCCTCAGTTTTAGTACAATCTACAATGTTTAAAAGGCTGAAACTGATCCAGGTCTACTACTTCTTCCATCTAAGTATTATTACAGAGAAAAAGATTAACTTTTTTTTTTTAATCGCTTTTTATGTCATCTTGTGTAAATGACTGTATTTTTGCAGGAATAGTATCCAACAAAAACTGATATTTAAAAATGATATAATATTGAATTTAAGCTATCAGAATCCCTCTGTTTGAAGGTCATGATGGAGACTCTGACGGGACAAAGAGTCTTGCAGGAGAGTCCCAAACGCACTCTATTGGTAAGAGCCGTGTGGCGGTTTCATCAACTGCAGACACGGTGTACAGTATGAGACAGGGTACAGGTGTTTGCCAGAGGTAATTTCTTCCTGTCCTCGCTCCGTCAGAGGGATGTGCTCCATGAGACGGTGGAGGAAAGTGGCAGCTTGGACGCCTGTCTGCGCTGCCTGGATCCCAGCGCCGGCCACTGGCCGCACACGCTGTCGCTTGGTCTCTTCCGTCTGGCGCTGGACTGTACCGCGGGGCGACCCAAGAGCCGGCCGGACATAGACTCGGTGAGGGATCACACTGCTCAAACACAGTGCAGCGAGTCTCTGTGGGGTTGAGCGTTACGTATCTCCAATATGGAGCGGATTCAGTGTAGCTGAGTGTAGCTGGTGAAGTCGCGGGTCTCGTAGATTTTTATATAATTAATTATATATATATATATATATATATATATATATATAGCGAAGTCAATACAGACTTCTTGACGGAGTCATATATCTCATGTAAGTGATTAATAGGGGGATGAGGTGCACATCTCGTATATATATAATGAACTGAAAACGGACGGAGTCATGTCTCGTATGTCGACCATTAAACGAGGGAGTTGTGTATCTCGTATATTCACAGCAAGCACAATACGGATTTCTTGACGGAGTTATACATCTCTTATAAGTGAACATTCAGTGAGGGAGATATACATGTCGTATATTCATAGCAAGTTCAACTTTCGTGTTCGTCTTACACATCCCGTGTAAGAGAATGTTTACTGGCGTAGCGATTCTCGTAAATTTATAGCAAGCTCAATACGGATTTTGTCGAGTCATGTGTCTCGTATAAAAGAACATCTCGTGTATTTATAGCGAACTCGGCTCGTCACTCATCTTGTATAAAGAGAGGATTCAGTGGAGTAGCAAATCTTGTACTTAAAATGAGCTGCTAGAATTGACAGACACGCGATAAATTGAAACAGTGTTACGTCGCTAATTTTGGGGATAATTAAATTAAACCAAACCTTTATTTAACCAGACTCTGGCATTAAGAATGTGAAAAAAATGCGTAAATACAACAAGTACAGATAAGGACAGATCCCAACAAAAATACAAATATTTAAAAAGACGTACTGAAATAAAAAAGTAGTGCTTTTCTGACAATTTTGATAATACATGCCAAATATTAGCAAAACCGCTAAGCTGTCAAATGTCATTCAATAGATCATTCAATAAATCCACCATACGTTTATCCTTTACAATAGTTGAATCATAACTGATTGTCAATTGTCAATGCGGGGAGAGGGATTTATTCTCCCAAATGCTAACCTAATGTCAGGTCTACAGCTGAGGCGATGCTACTTTGGATTCTCCAGGTGCTGCGTGTGTTGGGTGAGTGGCTGCCCCCGCCCTGCCCCCCCGAGGACCAGCCTCGCACTCTGGACGACAGGGCAGCTGCGCAGTCTAGCCTGCCGGTGGAGGACGACGAGATGTGTAGCGCCGCGTCCAATCAGAGCCCGGGCCCATGCGAGTGCAGCCAATCCGAGGTGACTTTCCTGAGCCGGGAGTCGCACGGCCAGGCGTCCCGAGCCAGCGGAGCCCAGGCTGGAGGTTCGCAGTCGGGGCAGGGCCCGGTGGACCTGTACGGCAGCTGGCCCGTGCAATGCAGCTGCACGGCCGAAGTTGGCGGACCCCATTGCAACGACTGCCGGGTCAACGGGTTCGCCCTTTCGCAGCCAGACTCCCCTACAGGTGGGTGTCCCGCAGTGAAGAGGTGACGGTCATTATCGCAGCCGGACTCACCTAAAGGTGGGTGTCCCGCAGTGAAGGGGTGATGGTCATTATCGCTGTGACTCCCCTACAGGTGGGTGTCCCGCAGTGAAGGGGTGACATTCATTATCACTGATTTAGCCACCTCCCAGGTGCATCTGGAGTGCATCTGGAATTTTAACCAGTCCAATGAAAAGAACCACCAATTTTAAGGATGCCACAGCTAGCCCCCTCACCCTGATTAAAGGTCTCTTCATTACCTTTATAACTGCAACACCAGCTTTCACTGAAATAGACTTTTGTCTTGCAGTATAAACAGAATGTAGGGCAACGATGATGTAACCGTGTGGCACAAAACAAACTTTGCTCGTTAGCTGTTCAATATAAAATCTGCAACTTTAAAGAGCATGACACGTCCTGCAAACAAACTTGTTATTATTTCAGGTGACACAACAAGCCAATCAAACACACGGGTCATGGTGGAGAACAGTGCCAAGGCGAGGTTCAGAGGAAAGATCCAAATATACAACAAGGGGATGCTCAACACAGACGAGCTTTTCTCAGTGGAGCGGGACTGAAACAGTGGCTCCACTGCTGGTCCAACACTTAGGAGCTGACCTCAGACCAGCTAGAGGGGTGACCCACAGCTGGGGAAAGTGTCTTTGTGTGTTAACACCACAGTTAATGGGGCCTGGTTTCCATGAGAAGGCAGCGGTGGTCGTGATGTCAGTCACTGGTATCTAAGCATGTGCCATTCAGAAACGGCCCCAAATGTTGTTTGAGTAAGGGTCGTGTAACACATAATTGTTTAATTGGTCTTTTAATCTATAACTGACATACCCTGGTTTTGTATCAGTATTTTAAATTCGATATGAATATTAATTACCTCATAATTGATATACAAGTTTAAGATAAATATTTATCTTTATAAATAAAAATATTTTGTTCACTTTGCAGATTTCATTGTTTTTACCTTGGGGGAGCCGGTTAACCATATGGTGAAGGGTGTTGCCATGGACAACTGACTCAGCTGGATTGAACAGAATGTGAGGGAGTACAGGTCACTAGGAGCTTGACCCCAGTAATCCACACATCAGAACAAACGAGACGGCACATGCAAACAGGGCAGGGCGATGCAACACGACCAAAGGCTTTCCACTGTCAGAAGTTTAACTCCTGTCGCTGTTACTCCATTAGGAGCCTCAATACCCGCCAGTTAATCTAGAGTGACATCACGCCACTTAACATACAAGTGTGCACCAACAAGCGCACTTTGCAGACCTACACAGACAACCATCCACAGAGGGTTAAAAACAATACACAATACAAGACTAAAACGTACCTTTGGGACATGTGATGAACAAAATAAGCTGATAATATCAGTAACAACAGTGAAGGCCACCATAAACTGTCACAGCCCTCCCAGATTTTACACCTGAAATTGTCCACCAAAGTTTGGTTTTGTTCTTACAAAATAACAAGTATACGGTTGAGAAAATAATTCAACATTTACGGCTCTGCGTATCTTTTATTATTCTGATCCATACAAAGACTTTCAACCGTACGAATTCCCAAAGTTATACACTGACGATGAATATCATGCTACAGAGTAGTAAATTTGTACAAAAATACTTTACAGGTTATAATACTTGTTCAATATAAATAAAAAATACAATATTTAAGGGATTCGAGTGGGAAGTGAAAATGTATGATAGCATCTAATGATGTAATTGGCAGTGCTGAATTCTAGCTGGACAAACAATACCTGGACAAAGAAACCTTGAAAATATATAACAAGTATAAACAAGTCTCGGTGTTCAGCACAGGCAAAAGGGCAAAGAACCCTCCGCACACAACGTATGATTGAGTTACCCTTCCTCCAGGAACGCAGCAACATCACGGAAATATAACAGTACTGGTGCATTTTTTTAATTTTTTTTTTTTTTAAACGACCCGCGATCTTGCCACCACTACGGGAGTGTAATCACAGGAGAATTAAGGCTCAGATCACAAGTACATACCTGTGCGACACCCACCGGGACACAGGTGAACGTCCACCTCCACATGACTCAGGACTGAGGACCTGGAGGGCGTCGTATAGGCCAACATCCTGGAGCCTTGAAAAGGCGGCATTCAAGACCTACTTCTGAGTGGGAAACGTAGTCCTCAGGGCCCATTCGAGACCTGCTACTGAGTGGGAAACGTAGTCCTCAGGGCCCATTCGAGACCTGCTTCTGAGTGGGAAACGTAGTCCTCAGGGCCCGTAAGTACAGGCTGGTGTGAGCACCGGCCACAGGGTTGATATTAATGTTTAGAGACACTTATTTTACACACACACAAAGTGGAATATCTCTTTAAAAAAAGCAGCAAAGTTTATTTTTAAGGTACCCTTTCACTGTTCCACTATAAACGGTAAGAAAGTTCTCAGAATTGCTTCTGACGTCAAAAAAAACAAAAAATAAAATAAAAATAAAAATGACCGGCCATATGGGAATCAGCCCATCAGCATGCGTTCCTCTCCTCACACAAACGGCCATTTCACAAGTGATCGCACAAGCACAAAGTTTGGGTCCGCCTCCTCAGAAACACATGGACACTTGTAAAAAAATAACAAATAAAAAAAAACAAAAAAAAAACACACCCTTTTAATAACACCAGTTTCACATACATTAACATATGAGTTTATACTGACCAAAAGCCAATATGGGGAGGAAACACAAAATAGAACTGCAGAGTTTTCATCAGTCGTGTCAGTGCTGATTACCTCTTACCTGCCTCGTCTTCTTTCTGTCCCTTTTTGATTGAATAGATGAAAACGGTTATACTCTGCCCAGGAGGTCCAGGGGTATCACAGTATAGACACGTATACGTTTTCAACGAGGTTTTCCCAGGGGAATAAAGCAAAGGTCTAGAGAAACAGAGAGCCGTGGTTTTGGGGAACAGCGTCCCAGGTCTCAAACTTCCTGGTCAGTCTCCAGCGAGTGCCTCCTTTACGTGCGCTGAGTCAAAAGAAACTCTAAGATTTACAGTCAAACTATCTGCTATCTACTGAAGTGCATGCTGGGACAAAGACAATTTTTTTTGGTTAGTCCTATACCAACCATTTGACCTCAGACAACCCTCCGAGGGCACACGCGGTTTGTGGTGTGCCAAAGTTTCGGTCTTGGTTTCCTGACTGCAATTTTTGCTAGCAGAAAAAGTGTCTCCGGGCTACTTTCTACATTGCATAATTGCTACGTTTTTTGTCGTAATCGGAGCAAGTTGTGACCCACACCAATAGATCGGCTGGACCCAAATATGTGGCGACATCAGATCTGCAGTGGAACCACAGGTTGTCGTCGTTGTTGGTTTTTTTTACTCAAGATTGAAATGTGCAAAGTTAATTAAGTTACTGAAATGTAGACCAATGTAGAAATGTTTACCACACATTTCTCCAGAAAAACGTCTCTGTAGGACGCATCACAACGCTACCCACAGTTCTCCAGAAAAACGTCTCTGACAAACGCATCACAACGCTACCCACAGTTCTCCAGAAAAACGTCTCTGACGGACGCATCACAACGCTACCCACAGTTCTCCAGAAAAACGTCTCTGTAGGACGCC